>JAMFTG010002775.1:5000-24409 GCA_023974075.1 Chaenocephalus aceratus
TCAGTAAATCTCTCTAAAAAGGTCAAAGGTCACTTGTTTTGCATCAATCCTGATACAGGGTACTTATTATATGTTATAGTTGGATTCCTAAAGCTTTGTGTCTCCCATCCCGTCATTCAACGGTGGTTTTCACTATCAGTCATGGGTTTTTGGATGGAAACTATAAACCAAAGCGTTCTTCACTGGAGGGGGACTCCCTTACATATTTGTACTGTTCCAACTTGACAGCTAATCCATGTTTCAGTTGGTACGATCCAAACCGGTTCTGACTTCCTTCTCCTCTGACTTCCTCTCTATAAATCTATAAATCTGATTAAAAAATCTACCAAGTGTGAAAACCCAGGCTGAGGCTGAAGGAAGAGACGCAGTAAGTTCACACTCAGCTTGTTCAGAAAATCTATCTGTGAGTAACATGTCATTATGATTTTACTTAAGGGTTACTTTAAGGGTTACTTTAAGGGTTACTTTAAGGTGTGTTAGTATTCCCTGCTCTTTAATCTGTTACTGTACTTCACCTCAGAGCTAAATCTCCTCCTGTTCGGTGGAAACCAGGAATCCTCTCAGTATTGAAAAATGGGAAAAGAAAAGAAAAAAATATCCTGAGATGTTAGAGTTAGTACACTACTACTAACGCTCTATAAATACTATGCAGATCGTGTACTTGAGTGAAAGTAGAAGTACTCAGGTCGTGTACTTGAGTAAAAGTAGAAGTACTCAGATCTTGTACTTGAGTAAAAGTAGAAGTACTCAGATCTTGTACTTGAGTAAAAGTAGAAGTACTCAGATCTTGTACTTGAGTAAAAGTAGAAGTACTCAGATCTTGTACTTGGTAAAAGTAGAAGTACTCAGATCTTGTACTTGGTAAAAGTAGAAGTACCAGAGTGTAGGAATACTCTGTTACAGTAAAAGTACTGCATTCAAAATGTTCCTCAAGTGAAAGTAGAAAAGTATTCTCATCAAAATATAGTGAAAGACAGTAAAAGTATTCGTTGTGCAGATTGGTCCATTTCAGAATAATATATCTGATATGTTTTATAATGATTGATCATGAAAGTGTTCTCAGAGCTGGTGGAGGTACAGCTAGTCTGAAGTACTTTGTAGACTGCAGGGTAGCTGGTGGAGGTGCAGCTAGTCTGAAGTACTTTGTAGACTGCAGGGTAGCTGGTGAAGGTGCAGCTAGTCTGAAGTACTTTGTAGACTGCAGGGTAGCTGGTGGATTTACTCCAGGTGGTACTAAAGGCTGATTCAACACTTGGTTAGATTTCATATCATTCATCCAGATCTGTGAAGTAACTAAAGGGATTAAATACATGTAGTGGAGGAAAAGTACACCGTTTACCTCTGAACTGTAGAGGAGTCGAAGTACAAGTACCTCAAAGTTGTTCTTATGTAAAGTACTTGAGTAAATGTACTTAGTTACTCTACACCACCTCCTGTTTGTGCTCAGATGGACAATTTGGAGACGATGTGGAGGATGGCGCTGAGCTCCATCCTGGACGAGCTGACGGAGGTCGAGTTCAAGAAACTTGTGTCCAACCTGGAGAAGATCCCTCAGGGGTTGAAGGAGGGGCGGCTGCGGGGCGACATGATCAACCTCATCATCCAGTACTACACCCCCGAGGAATCCATCCCACTCATCGACTGCCAGATGAAGATCCTTCCCAGGAAGGACAACAAAGTGCAGCAGCCGCTCAGAGAGATCAAGGACGAGCTGCAGAAAATCCTGCAGAAAAAACAAAGGTCAGAAATAACAAGAAAATTAACTACATGTAGAAATAAATCCTGGTCTGCTCAGCGGGGGGCGTGTCCTTCTCCAAACGTTTAAAATAATTCTTTAACGTATTTCGTAGCAGTACGAAATGAAACGGGATCAGAAGAAGTCGCTGGTTGCAGACGCAAAATAAGTTTGATGCAAAATAACTTATAAGACAGAAAACAGAACCAGAGCAGACCCTGGAAATGCTTCCGCTCACATATCAGTACACGTTTTCCAAACATGTTTCAGTACACGTTTTTGTACACGTTTCCGTGGACGTAAACCCGCGAGAGAGAAAGTGTTTCAGAACTGTTACAGGATGTGTATTTTGTAAATTGTGTAACTTTTTATTATAACTACTTTGTATGCTTCGAGGTAGCATCAAGCTGCCTTTGTCTCTTTCTGCCGTATGCACATTTCCCCTCTGTGGGACGAAGACAGGTATTCTGATTCTGATCACCAAAACAGGCCATGAGCCCAAATGTAAGAGAGTTGTACACACTAACAGGACACAACTAAATCATACACAATAAAAATAATAATTGTGATTTGTGTGTTTGTCCAGGAGGGCCAAATGAGGACGATATGAGGTAATCAGATTACTCCGCACCAACAAGACAACGCTCACCTGCAGGTGCAGTTTGAGGGACGTCTGCGGAACCTTTACGGAACAACTCAAGTCCTCGAGTCACGTCGAGGTTTCAATCCTCTCCAATCTCATGTTTTACTAATAAAGAGATTCTAAAAGCTGAGTTTTAATCCTGTGCTTCAATAAGTTGGTCCTTTTATTTGTATTGGTGGATAAAACTATGGATGTTCTCTCAGCAGTTTAAAATAGAGAGTAGATTCTCCTCGTTGCCTAGCAACTGGAGACAATAACTCCAGAGACATCCAGAGATATCATCACAATGATCAGGAAACGTGCGCACTCGGGATGTTAAGATTCACAGATCACGAGTGCTCCGGGTGAAAGAGGGCACATCAGTTTGGGTCGAACTCGCGATGCATCGATTGTAGCGTCTTTGCATCGGTAAAAAAAGTATTCATTCATGTAATATCCTCTCATCCTGTCAGCACTCAGCAGAGACGATCGTTGATCTTTGCTTCGCCACTACGGAGGAGCCGCGTCACAGTTATCAACAAACAAGGAAGTCCACTCTGACTTTTTACTCAAAATCCTCACTTTTTACTCAAAATCCTCACTTTTTCCTCAAAATGTTGATTTTATTCCTCAAAATCTGTGTTTACTCGCATCATTCAAACAAGACGCGCTGGAGAGGGGGCTCCAACTACAACAAAATGAACATATTTTACCGTGATTAAATTGTAATACACGTTTCTAAATTATGCTGAAGTAACTACACACTGATACCGGTTAGTAAAAACCATGAATTAATGCTTTGACAAGTCTGCAGACAGACGGCAGAGAAACACCTTTTAAAATGCGTGTTTTCTGAATGGAGCTTGGCTAAGCTAACGTTATATATGCTCCGACCGTCCACACTCACAACAACGGCCTACAGACATAAATAAACCAGCGACTGTATTCTCCGTGACACAGGCAGTCTGTGGTTTGGACTGGTTTAGCTTCTGTCTAGTTTCTGAACAGATCGTATCTGTCCCCGGCTGTTTGAAGAGCAAGCATGAGAAACAAAAGATAGCATTTACCTGTTTGCATCCAGCTAGCCATGTGAGAAGCCTCGTTGATACTATTTGTCTTTTTCACGAGCTTGCTGTGATATATACAAATCGGGTTGGTCCGGTCCAAGGTCTTTAAGTATCAATTTATCTCCCAAACTTCTCCTTTCAAAAGGATTGGAGAGTAGCTCTTGCACGGAATTGGGTGCGGACCGAGGTCCGGCAACTCCACCTGCACACGAAGCCATTCTCATCCAACTACTGCGTCACCTTGGTCACTCACGAATCTAAAAAACAACTCACGTCAACGCACGTAAGCAACGTGGGCGCCGACGTGAGCGCCCTCGTGACCAAAATATTTGACGGCGCTGTTTGGCTGAAATTATGTTTCGGCGGCACCGTTTACTATTGAGACTTTTGCAACGTGCTGGTTGCTGCTGTTTGGCTCGGGGGCTCTGCCCCGTAATGATAAACTAATGCCACGGGCAAGGCCAGGCAGGAAACATGTGACTTATCAGTAACTTTAGACATCGTAACACAATTTTAAACGAGATTTTATTGTAGATTATACATTTTACTGATACCAATTGGATGATATTTACCTTGTTCATTAAAAATAAAAATATAAAATATATATATTTTTTAAATATATATTTTTTTATTTAATTTTTTTTTTAATATTGTTTTTGTATGTGGGAAGAGGTGGGGCGGCGCCCCTAGCGCCCCTATGGGCCGGCCGCCACTGATAAGATGTACTCTATTAATCTCAATTTGGGAAAAACGTGTTGTTGCATAAACCAAACCGGGCATTGCACATAGTAAACATGAACAGAGTAGACAGGGGGGGCAGACCTGATCGCTTGAGACTGAGGGAAATCAAGACATGATGATTGTCAGGAAAGTTATGAAGCACTAATGTTTTTTTATAAATAATTTCCAACCAGATTAATGGATGTTGTTACGCTACGGATACGAGAGATCGAACAACACTTGTGTGAACTACGGCAAACGTTAAAAAATGTTTGTTGTTTGTTCAGATTTGATTGCACTTTGTATACTAATTATAACAAGCGAGCACTAAGCGTTTTTACTGAAAGAGCTTGTGACACGAGTTTCATCCAAACGCATCACTTTGAGTAAATATTGTCCCCTTGAAACCGTTACTGAACTGATGTTGGATATTTGTACTTTGATAACCATTAATCTCAATGTTGACCATTTTCTGGATCTTCTCGGGGATTCTTCAAGTCCCGCCAAATGATGGGTGACGTCATTGCGGGCACAGCGCTCCAGCTGCACCGTCCAGGATCCCAGCATCTGCATGTAACCGCACGATGGCGCACACAGCAGCGAGCTCAGACAGCGAGGACGGTTTAATTTTGAACGTGTCTGAGAGCTCATGAGGCTGAAGGATCGGTTTATGTTGTGTCTGTTAGAAGTTTAGGAATGAGGTGCGTCAATATGGGCGATCATATGGTCATGTAGCCAGTGGTGGACTGGGACTAAAAATCATCCCGGGACTCTCGACCGGCCCACTTCGGTACCGCTAGTAAGCTGTCAACGGGGGGAGCCTCGCTGCGGGGAAACGGTGAACCTAGTGTCCCGATCGGAGTGGGAATAATAATAATAATCATAATCCGTGCATTTTATCCATTAATTTCCCAACATTGTGGTAAAAACCACACGTTTAATCCATGCTGGTGTACAACTACAAAAAGCATCGGTTTGTTTTCTCATCAGGAAATGCAGACCGGCTCAAACAAACGACTTTTAATCCTCATCCTCACGATCATTTAATGTATCATATGTTCGCCGAATTGACATGAAAGCACTGACGAATATCAATATACTGTAGTCCACTTCATTACAACGTTATTAACGTGCCTGAACTCAGTAATTCACCATTTCTACGCATGCCAACACACTCTGTCCGTGTTGGTCTCTCTCGCCGCACAGTGAAGCGTTCCCGCTTTGACGTCACTTCCGGCTTCCCCCAAAACTTCAAAATGAGTCCAATATGTCATTGCACAACAGTTGTTGGGAGGCTGTCACAGGCTCTTCGAAGGTCCCATGTCACGGCCATTTCTACTGATCATAGCTCCATTGTTGAGCTCTACTAGAATAGATACACATTGTTCAATGTTCCAAACTCACATTGGTTTCTCACAGCATCTCTGTGTGTTCACTCTCTGTCCTACACGGCTGAACAAGAAAAAGGTTTATAACGCTGTGAGAATGGGTCTGCGGAGAGCCTTTGAACTTAGTAGTCCGAAAAACGTTTACCCATTCAAACAGTCGATACCTTGTTTGTTTTAAACATCATAAATACACAAACAACAATGAATACTTGCAGGTTGTGTCCCCGAATCTCCCGCTGGTCCAAACAAAGTAGGAACAGCATCGTCCTTCCTACGCTGTGCATATCCGCATGAATCGCTGAAAGGTTTGGGATGCTTTGCTTCGTGAAAGGCTGGCAGAGGGCGTGGCCTCTGGGTGTTCACGCGTAGCGATACCCAGGAAGAAAATGAGAAATCTCCAACGAGGCGTTTTGGGGAGCTCTTTTCTGTGTTAGAGTTGTACTCGCTACAGGGTGTACTTTGAGGCTTTGACTGCAGAGTCAAAAACGTTCTCTGTCAGAAAGTAATTTAAACACAGAGACATTTACAATATTTATTATTAATATACGGGTCATTCCAGAATTGGAGGACAATTTAAAAGCGTCAGCTAAATGCAATGTAATTTAGACCCCAACATTTTTGGAAAATGAACCTTTTATTTTATAATTTCTTTTTATGTATTTAGGAAAAACAGATAATAAACCATCAAAAAAAACGATTTGCCAGCTAGGCATCACATTAATATTTTCCAATGAAGAATTACCCCTGTTACTCTAATTATAGTAACAGGGTTTAAAACCAATGCTACTTTGAGCTTTAACCTCAGGAATTATTGCATGATGTAGCATGTACTGCTACTTTCAAGGCAAGGACACACCTGGATATCTAATGCAAGAAAGATAACTTTTGAAATGAATATGCTTTATTCTGATAATATCAGTAACAGGGTTGAGTGGGTCAGAGTGCCACACTCTTTTAAGACTGGAAAGATTGTAAAAATATGAAAAATAAAAGAGAGGACTTAGTTGTGGTCTACCCATGGCACTAGCACATGGCTTGCTGATGTCACTTCCTGTGTGTCATCTGATTTACAGTTTGTTCACTTCCTGTGCCAATCTAAAAAGGTTTGGGTAACAGGGTTGAACGCATGTTGAGGGACACACCTTCTGTGCAAAATTACTGTTATCTAAAATATGTTCATGATTTAACAAATAGATTTTACCATTACAAGAGACATATAGAATGATATAGAATCAATAGAATAATACCAACAAAAGTAAATAAAATCCCTATTTTAAATGTTATATTTGACACAAGTTGTCATTGAAAAATGTCATTTTAGGGGATGTTCGAGAGCTATTCGATAATTTAAATAATATTTTGAAACCACTTTTTCTACAACTTTATATACATTTTGTATTACATATTACAGATCTGCCGTAGTTCTTTATTTAGAGAGCCCTGATGAGAAGACCTTTGGAAAAACTGAAGAAATGCCGCCGAAACTGAATACTTGACGTGGATCATAAATATATCAACAATTAAACAACATCTTCAATTTCTCTTCACACAATACGTCTCCTTGCAGTATCAACACTAATTCGGCTGACTTTTACATTTGATCTAATTCGTAGATAGGTTATATTTACACCATAACGGTGCACAGCTGATAGAAAAGGACTGTAGTTTTTAAAGATATTACTGATTTTCTTTGAATGTAAGAATGTAAATACTGAGTCTGAAATAGTATAGTATGTGAAAGCATGAATAAAACTACACATCTTCAGATGTTGTACATACAAGTGTCCTACACTAATAATACAAAGTCATTATGGCTGTGTGTACCTTGTGTGCACCGCCTAGTGGTTAAAGCATGTTATTGAATTATTGTTTTTATGTGTTATATTTGATTAAAAAAATATTAAGAGTACATACTTTCATAGGGGGAAAGTAGAAGGTCTGTGATAGAAATATAGAATATAAAAAATCAAGAAGATACTATAACTATATATGGGGGCGGTGGTGGCGAAGTCCATAGGGACTTGGCTTGGCAACTGGAAGGTCACCAGTTCAAGTCCCGGCAAGACCAAGTGCTACAGAGGTGTCTCTGAGCAAGGCACCGTTCCCTACACTGCTCCCCGGGCGCTGTTCAAAATGGCAGCACACTGCTCCTAACACTAGGATGGGTCAAATGCAGAGAAAAAATTTCCCCACGGGGATTATAAAGTATATCAAAATCAAATCAAAAAAAATATGTGATCTCAATAAAACAGTTTAGTGCAGGATGTACAAATATATTAATAGGAGGATGTGCAAAACAGAAAAACTAATTTACCTTTATTTAAACATTAAAGAATACTTTAGATCAGGGCTATTCAACTTCATTAACAAGTGGGCCAAAGAGGAAAATCACTGGGGGTTTGTGGGCCACACAATACTTTGTCAAGGAATCACTACAAACAACTCTTGCTTACAGTAGTGTTAATATATACTAATACATTAAATGAACTAGTCAAGTGCATCCCTTTTTTTTTTTACTTTAATTGTATCAACAGAAGTCATACAGAAAGCAACCAGTCCATAAAAAAGTAGGAAAGCTTCGGTTACAAGGCTTGAAACAAAAGTGCAAAATGTTGCATCTGTAAAACTAAGGAGACATGAGGTTTTTTCCCCAACAGTTCCATGTCCACTAATGTACAAAACAAGATGAATATAATACAACAGTATTCATCACAGTAACAGTAAGTAGCCCTGTGTATAATATCCTCAACACTTCCAAGCATACATAAGGTGCTTTGAAGACAACACAAGTCCATCAAATGTAATACTAAATTCAAATAGAACATAGTAAAACAATAGCCATCAGACTCACAATAACATTCATGTATTTTTGAAACAGTAAGTAGGCGTGTTTGAATGACCATAAAACAGATCTGCATACACACCATGCATCAGACTTCTGTCATGTTTAGCCTGTTTGAGTCGGTGAGAGAAATGACACTGCCTTGATTGAGCTATTTCAGCAGTTTGGCTCCTAAGTGGAGCACTCCTGAGACACTCATGCAGCTTCTCATTGGTCATGGAGCAGCGTGCCCTCGTTCTGATGGCATTCACATGAGAAAAGCTAGACTCACAAGTATAGGTAGATCCAAACATTGTCAGTATAAGCAAGGCCACCTTCCTCATTGTTGGCCACTTGACTCCGTTCAAATGATGCGAGCAGTCCCCATACTTCCCGTCTCCGTTGCTCTGAGCCCACTGGAAAACTGGCAGAAGACGAGCCGTGATTTGAGTTGTAGTGTCGCTTTACGTTCTTTCATCACGGATATACTTTCGTTGCACAATAAACACACCGGTTTATTACTTGTTGCGGCTGGCAAAGTAAATACATATTTGTCGTCCATTCATTCTGGAATTGGCAATTTTCCGAATCAACTTTACGTTTCTTGGGCTTGGAGAGAGACATCTTGAAGCTGTTGTTAACTAAAGTACTTTCTCTGTGGCCCGCGAACCTAGTGTGTAACGTGAGTTTGACTGAGCCAATGACAAGTGAGGACACAGTGCGGGTTTCTTTGAATGAGCAGAGCGCAGCAGGCAAAATAATGGATTCAAAATCATTCAAATGAATGGAAAAACCAGCGTTTTCGCCGCATCGTCGGATTTAGTGTGATCAGACATTAGTGTTATTTATGCTATTACACATATGCCATTTCGATTTGCAGGCAACCTCTTGTGGGCCAGAACAAAGTTCTGAAGGGCCTGATTCGGCCCGTGGGCCGCTAGTTGAATAGGCCTGCTTGAGATTAAGGTCTTCTTTTAAATAAGAAAAAGCTTTCGGGGTATCTATCTACAGATGAATATTAAGCCTGACAAAGTACTTAACGTCTAATATATTGCTTTCCTGCAATGCAAGCACTTATTTTAACTGATAGTATACACATTAATTATACTCTTATGTATGTAGATAGAATAAGAAATGTGCAGAATATGACAGTTTAATGGTGGAGGTATACACACATTGATAGATGTCTTGTAATGCACTGTACATGTAATGTAACATGTTGTTACATTTAAGGTGCCGAGACACATCTCTCTTCAGACCAGGCCAAAAGAAATACCGCAACATGTAAGCACATGTTTTACGCACCCCCCGATGTCCCGACTGCCCATGCGCTTTCCTGAGGACCTCCTCCCTAAATCTGACAGGAACCACAATCTGATATATGTAGTAAGTGGGCTTGCATATGGTCCTGCTGTACACTCCATAACTTAGCATGAACTGGCTTTGATATATGGAGTAAGTGGGCTTGCATATGGTCCTGCTGTACACTCAATAAGTTATTGAGAATATGGAAGCCCACTTCTCAATATTATTAATAATTCCAAAATAATAATAATAGTTTTTATAACTTGTAGATCCCACATCTCAATATGGAAGCCCACTTGCCTGGGGGGTTCCCACTTCAGGACTCCCACATCTCAATATGGAAGCCCACTTCTCAATATTATTAATAATTCCAAAATAATAATAATAATAGTTTTTATAACTATTAAATATGCACTTGGGTCAATTCATAAGTAGCGCTGTGGTGCAGTGAGCAGTGAAAGCACTGTGACACGGTGGTACACAACGATGTGTACACTGGGTCATTCAGAATGTGCTATTTCTGAATAAATAGCACATTCTGAACATATGTCAAACAGAGATTCCTATTAAAAGTTATCTATATATACCTATGGGGATTGGGGCGATGTCCCACATCTCAATATGGAAGCCCACTTCTCAATATTATTAATAATTCCAAAATAATTATAATAATAATTGTTATAACTATTAAATATGCACCCATATTGACTTGGGTCACATATAATAATGAATTGAAGGAACTCAAGATTTGATGCCATGGGCGGGATTCGTACCCAGCTCTCTACCAAACCAAGGAGTCTCAATCCATTGCCCCACAAGTGGCGCTAAAAGCTTATTGAACAAAAGTATCATATATAGACTCCACTATAAAGTAAAAAGACATTTCTCTATCGTTTTGGCGATCAAAATTGACAAAAAAACACAACAAATCACATCTACAAATCAATACGAAGCTAATGAAACCACTTTCAGACTCCTGAACGCGTGTTTACAAGTTTTAAAACGTAGCAATGGCTTTTCACATCACACCATTGTGTGATATATGATTCATATGATTAATATGATGAAATTAATGTGTATAATGTTTTTAAATGTTCCCAATGATTGTTCTTATAATGTTTCTTAAATGTTTTTGTATAAATGTATTTGTTCTGCTATATAATATGGAGAGTCTGACAGGAGTTTCGATCCCGTGTCACCCGTGAAGCGACCTGGATCGCCTCAAACTTATAGCTGTGTTGTCTATTATAAACATTCTGAACGGCACATTTACTTATGTTGTCCACCATCAAAATGTACAAACGACACATCAAATCATGAAGACAAAGCGAATGGAATTACTCGCAGACTCCTAGTGTGTGGAAATTGAGACGTGAGATCTCTCACATTTCTGGGCTAACCAGAAATGTAAATAGTGCTCAAACAGAGACACTCGACATGCTAGGAGTCTATGGAGTACTTCCATTCGCTTCGTCTTGATCTGTAGATGTCATTTGAGGCATCGTTTGTCCATTTTGATGGTGGAAAACAAAGGGAAATGTATTTTGCTCATTGAAATTGTTAAAGTGAAGCTGAAAGTGACGTCACTGTTGAGAAACGGAGAGAGCAGGGGAGATAGATCTCACGTCTTGATTTATACACACTATGAGTCTGGCAGTACGTCCATTCGCTTCGTTTTCATCTGTAGATGTGAATTGATGTGTCGTTTGTACATTTTACTGGTGGAAAACAAAGCTAAATGTCTCGTTACTCTATTGACAAATCTATAAAGCACACTTATTCTCCATAAACTCTAAGTGCCACTTGTGGGGCATTGAGATAAGCACTGATATTTGGTCCGGTAGGTCCCGGGTTCGAAACCCACCCGAAACTGGTATTCAAAATAGAATTATTATAGATATTATACTATATACATATATTGTGGTGCACTTTTTTTTTTATTCAAATATTGCTATATCTGCAATCAAAGTCAGTCCCTCCCAGTACTGGGTACTAGTTAATTCCACTATCCCCACTATATTTAAAAAATAAGTCATATATAAAAAAATAATTTAATAAAGTCTGAGTTAACTTTTTTTGAGATCCATAGAAAAGGGGTGAAAATGGAAAAAAAGTATCCGAAAATAGTGTCCCGTAAGGCGGGTAGAGTCCCTGACAACTCCCCTTACATTCCTCCAGAGTCGGAAAAAGTCTAAGTCAACTTTTGGAAGAATCATAGAAAAGGGGTGAAAATGGAAAAAATGTATCCGAAAATAGTGCCTCATATGCGGGTAGAGTCCCCTGACAACTCCCCTTACATTCCTCCAGAGTCAGAAAAAGTATGTTAACTTTTGGAAGAACCAGAGGAAGGGGTGAAAATGGATGAAATGTATCCGAAAATAGTGCCTCATATGCGGGTAGAGTCCCCTGACAACTCCCCTTACATTCCTCCAGAGTCAGAAAAAGCATGTTAACTTTTGGAAGAACCAGAGGAAGGGGTGAAAATGGATGAAATGTATCCAAAAATAGTGCCTCATATGCGGTAGAGTCCCCTGACAACTCCACTTTCCTCACATTCCTCCAGAGACCAGTTCAAAAACTTAAAGTTTTTGAAGAACCATACTGGGGGGTCTCCAGGCAACACATGTACCGGGGCCAGAGTGCACATGGAGCTGGGAGACATTCCTCCATGAAGTGAGGCAGCCGTTTTTCTTCTGAGTCCTTTCAAAAAACCGACTTCCGGTTTCTTATTTCGTGCAGACAGTAATCTTTTACACCATCAAAATGGACAAATGATGCATCGAATGACATCTACAGATCAAGACGAAGCTAACCGAAGTACTCCCAGAGTTCTAGCGTGTGAAAAACGTGTGAAAAGTATCCGCAAACGGACCAGTGGCTGTGATGCTAGCTTTGCTGCTAGCGGTTAGCATTTTCAATGGAAAAATACATTGAAATGGCTGCCGTTAGCTTAGCGACTAGCGGTTAGCATAATATTAGTATTTCACACATTCACTGTTCACCCTGACATAAATTATAATGTAACCCATTATCCCTCTCTTAATTCAACACAATTGTTTTATATTTAATAATTCCATAATAACTAAACCTATAATAAATATTTTAAAAGTATCCCTCTCTCAATTCAACTAATTTTAAATAATTTTCACATTTCCATTAAAAGGTCTCAGGCGGCTATCGTACCTGGGTCCCCGGGAGCAAAGACTAACGCTTATCTCAGTACGACACAGGGCCGCTTAGAGATTACAGGGAAAAAAGTCTTATATATATTGATATATTTCTCAGTATGTATATCAACGGGACATTTTCATATCTTTTCCGCCATCAAAATGTATAAACGACACATCAAATCACATCTACAGACCAAGACAAAGCGAATGGAAGTAATCCCTGCGTGTGAAAAACGTGTATTTTACATTTAATAGTTACAAAATGAATAAACCTATTATACTAACTAATCTAAAATACTGTAACACTAACTATACAATAATCAACTTCAAATATGGAAAGTCTGAGAAGACAACTTTCCACATATAATTATCTCTTGACTAAATATAAAAAATGTTGCATGCATGCCATAGCATGGATTCGAACTCGCGACCATCCGCACCAATGAGCAACGATGATATCACTGCAACTGCACTGCTTAGAATCTGCCAGCCTTGTGGTGGGGGAGGGGAATAAAATGAAATGGCTCTTAGTACTGTGTACACGGTCGCAGGGTCCCCACATTTTGCCAGCAGGTTCCACACAAGTGCAACAACACACTCTCAAAGGCTCGGAGCGCCAAGCACATTTTTTAAATTTTTTTCAATTTGCTCATTCTTCTCCAGCAAAACCCTGTCTGACTCTACGAGTAAATCAGGATTTTGTGAGAAAGTTTGCCATTTGATTGAAAAAAAGTTCTGGGTGTTCTAGGGTTCCCATACTTCAGATCCCTGATCTGGGCCCTATTTAGGCCCTTTTTGGGCCCTGTGAAAAAATTATCTATTTATATCTCTTTTAGGATTTCACGTTTTTTTAATTAAAAATATCTTATAGGAGCGAATGGTAGCAGCTGGATCCCTGAAATTATACACCAGTGTACTACATATAGCGGGGAACATTTTCTGTGAATATCAATTGCGTCACTCAAATGCATGATTTTATATCAATATTATTCCAATGAAAAGCTAATTTGTCCAAAAGTGTTACTAATTCGTATCTTTTGATAACAACGTTTGATCGGTTCGGGCTCAATGGCTATTCCCCACCTTTAATTATTCCGTATCCAATGGTACACTCCGTGAGTCTCTAGGACCTCAGGGGTGGAGCTAGGGCAGTCAGACGTCAATGGCAGTAATGCATGATGGCATTTGATTGAAAAAAAGTTCTGGGTGGGCTAGGGTTCCCATATTTCTGATTCCTGATCTGGGCCCTATTTAGAGGCCCCCTGTGAAAAAATTATCTCTTTAGCCCTTTTCAAAGTAAGTGAGTAACACTCACGGAGCACTGCGGCTTCTCAAAAGGCCTTAACGGAAGGTTTTGGTACATTTTAAGCCGTAACCTTTGACATTTAGTCGCACCAGAGGCACCCATTTGCATCTGCTCTCCGAGACGGTTAAAATGACATCAAGCTCAAAGCGGTCGGACCTTCCTTTGTGCTGTAAAGGGCACCGTACGGCATGAAAGCGTGACCTTTGACCTTTGGAGCTTTGTTACATTTCAAGCCGTAACCTTTGACATTAGGAGCAGCGGAGGCATCAATCTGCATGTACTTTTCGAGCCGGTTCTAATGAGAGCAAGCTCAAGGCGGTCAGACCTTCCTTTCTGCCGTAAAGAGCACAGTACGGCATGAAAACGTGACCTCTGACCTCGGTTTTGACCTTGTGGAAGGTCGCAGGGTCCCCATATTTTTCAAGCGGGTTCCACACAAGCTAAACAACACACTCTCAAAGGCTCGGAGCGCCAAGCACATTTTTGGAATTTTTTTCAATTTGCTCATTCTTCTCCAGCACTAGCCTCTCAGACTATTCACGTAAATCAGGATTATGTGATAAATTTTAAATGTTATTGAAAAAAAAAGTTATGGGTGGGTTTAAGTTTCCATACTTCAGATTCCCAGACACCCCCCCCCCCCCCCATAAGTATAAGTACGTGGTAAAAATAATTTTTGGTAAGTGGGATCCCATATTGAGTTGTCGGAGTTGTCGGACCCCCCCCATAAGTATAAGTACACAGTACGTTAATATTTGTTTAATATGTGGTAAGTGGGCTCTCATATTGACTTTCTGCCACCCCCCATGCAGTACAAGTACAACCCTATTAGAAGACCGCCACCTAGGGTCCAATAACATGCACCACACGCATATGTTGTGTCCGGCACAAATATGGTGGCGACGGGACTGCAAATTCAGTGGACCATCCCTTGGCCCCAATATTTGGACGGTGCTGCTATATCCCTATGGGAGAATTGTCCAAGCCGGCACTATAGTGCTTCCCGGTGTTGTCAGGGCTAGCATGAGGGAGAAGGTTTATAGTGTCGGTGAGTAGTGATAGCAAGAGTACCATTAACCTAGAGTTAATTTATTCACATTAGTGACATTAATTCCCATCAACAAATCCATTTTATGTGTCACATGAAATCTTTATTACAAATATTACGCACCAGAAAAAACAGAAATATCCATGAAATAAACATACAGTATAGGCTATAAACAATTAAAGGGATAATTGGGAAGGCATTACAAATGTAAATATATTTTAAATAATAAAACAATCCCACCACCACAGGTATCTACAGGAGAAGAGGGAGTTCTCTCCACAGAATGTGAATGCCCACGTGGAGAATGGAAATGCAGTCATGCGGCTGCATTAGCCATCTTTGCCATCCACAATTTCAGCTGCACTGACACCCCCTGTCAGTGGAAGAAGCCAAAGGCAGCTAAACGTACACATTCAGTGGAGAAACTATTTCCTCCAACTCATTCAACCCGCCGACAAGAGAGCCCACCTCCGAAGATCGTGACTGGCTGAGGGACAGACTCGGGGGCAGGATCTCAGGAATTTCTTGGCTTCTCTCCCCCGAGCCAGAAGAAGAACACTACAGCTTGGAAACACTTACTGGTCCTGAAATTATCAAATCTGTTGGGCATCAGGGACCTGAGGCAATTGTGGCAAGCATGGCATTGTCTGAGGAGCAACAGAGGGCAATTCAGGTGGCTACCACTGGTCAGCGAACCAACCCAAACTGGCATTTGTTCAGGAAAGGAAGGTTGACTGCCAGCAACTTTGGAGCTGAGGTCAAAGCCTGTGACTGCTTCCCTTAGTGCCAGGGTGCTAGGGCAACAACAGGCCCTTGATGGTGTTTTGTCTGTACAGTGGGGGACTATGAATGAATGTGAAGGCGTCAGGGCATTCACCACTGCAACCCAGATGCAGGTCCATGAGTCAGGTTTGTGGCTCTCCCAATCAGGAGTGTTGGGGGCATCTCCAGATGGTCTGGTAGGGTCTCCCGCTGTGCTGGAGGTAAAGTGTCCCTACGGAGCCAGGGAAATGACAATTAGTGAAGCATTGCAAATCAAGGGCTTCTGTGTCAGTAAGGAGGGAGAAACATTCAGCCTGCGTGAGGAACATCCTTACTGGCACCAAGTGCAAGGTCAGCTTCACCTCAGTGCAAGAGAGAAGAAGAAATTAAGAAATTGTCACATCGTTTTTAATTTACATTTACTCGCCTTGCAATGTTGTGGTTGTTAGAGTGTTAGGCTTCCTGTCAGCTCGTCTGTTGGGAAGATATAAAATATTAGTTTCATGGAAGTCACACCGTCACATATAAGAGCATTAAGACATACAGTACATAGGCTAAAACAAAACATCTAAAGATATTGTGAAGGAAAGTTCTGATCAGCAATGTGAATGGAAGAAATAGAAGACTGGAGTCCACTTTACATCAAACCGGAGTTTATTGATAGTCCAACGGCCGGGAGCATTGACAAGATTTCCACACAACTTCCTCATGTAAATCCCAAAGCCAACACTAAAGAGCCCATTTCAGAGCAGAACAGTGCAATTATACACAGAGAATATAGGATTGGCCTATATTCGCGCTCTTTCCATCATAATCGATATAACACATGTTTAGAGACAAAGAAAGTCTGTTAAAGTCATCTGCGCGCATGGTCCACACTCCCCACAGAAAGGCCGGACCTTTGACCTGTGCCCTGCTCTAAGTTGCAGGCAGGACACATAGGAAAACACTACAATTCTCCCCTGCACAGATGTCATTAAAATATTCTCTAACAGATCCACTCTTTTATCAATTTATTGATAACCAATTAACATTAGTCTAAGAATATTTCAGTCACTACTTAAATCAAATAAAACGTCGTGTGGATTCTTATTACATTAATTACATCAAAAGCAGAATAAGATTGAAACAGTCAATCACAATGGTTGATACAGACAACCACAATAGAAAAATCATCTCTCTTCAGTGTTTGATTTCTTTTTGTCAAAAGCACAATAATAACACACATGTAATACAAAAAATATAATAGTAAAATATATGTTTCAAAACAAGATCTTTTATCAATTATCACTCAGTTAATCTCATTCATCAAACACAAATTCAAAATCAGCTTACATCTTAAAGATTTACTTCAAGGCAATTACTTATTAAAACTAGTGCTGTCAAAATTATCGCGTTAACGGCGGTAATTAATTTTTTGAATTAATTGCGTTAAAATATTTAACGCATTTAACGCATGTGCAGAATGGCCCGCCCCATACATGCCACCAGTGGCAGCGCCAGGGTATGGCTGGGGTAGGCTACACCCATACCAAGAAATGGCTTAGCCCCACCATGAGACATGATGTTAAAGTAAGCAAAATAAAGTCTGCCAACTCGCGGAGTAAATTGCACAGACAGCAGTTAGTAAGATTGATTTCAGTTGCCACGGTTTTGAAAACTTTTGTCACGTAGTGATCGTCTTCTCAATAGAACATCTTGATAACGGCGTGGTGTTGTTGCAGGAAGTCCCGACGGAGAATACTTTTGCTGTAGTACAGGGCAGAGCCATATAATAGTAATAATATGGCTCTGGTACAGGGGTGCACATAACTGGTACGCAGGTTATGTGCGTAATCTGAAATGTGTACCGTCACTTGTGTCACAAAGCGCATTTGCGTACCGACGTACTTGTGAAGCTTTTCCAGAATGCGGTTAGATCACCGGACGACAGAGTCGGTCTCCGTGTGCACAGACAGGGCTGCTGTTAACGTCGGTCTGTACAACGGAACTGTGCCAAAACTACGCCAACCGGCTGCGGAGGGAGACTCCCCCCCTCACTGGAGAACTGCGCTACAACAGCTGATCACAACGTTCACGCTCTGTGGTCACGAAGTACTCCACTAGGGCGCCGCCCCCCTCTGTCGACTTTCCTGAAGTACTCCCCGTTGATAGAAATCAACACGTAATGAATTAAGACCCCAAGGTTTGATGATTGATAGGTGTGTGGGTTGTCTTTCATTTTGACATGCAGAAAAATGTTATAATAAACATACATACTGTATGTTAAATGGATATATCCGCCTGCTTTCATTTATCTTTCCATTCCCACAACAATATACATAAATAAATGGCATATTTTGGACATAGTTCGAATGGTGATTAATCATGATTAATTAATTTTTAAACTGTGATTAATCTGATTAAAATTTGTAATCGTTTGACAGCCCTAATTAAAACACAATTTACAATTTAGGATTATAAGAAATCCAATTGAGGTATACAATCAGAATCATAAGGATCCAGTTAAGATTCACAGTTAAGGTATAAATTCACAGTGATGAATCGATCAATCTGTAATCTGTAAAGGTACAGTGTCCTCAATCTTTAACATTACTTTACGTCTACTTCAATACACTTATTCAAGAGTAAGGCACTTACTACATACATTTTATTCAAATACATTTGTTCAAAATCTGAAAAGGAAAAGTCAGACATTTTATTGTAACAACCTGAGGAAGGAAAAATCAAAAACATCTGTTCTTTATTCAAGGAAAAATCAAAACATCTATTTGTTTGAAACCGTCAGGCAGGTAATTTTTATTTACTTTATCAACAATGAGAGAGACTAAGCCCTCGTACTGTAAAGATTGCTCAGAGTCTATGGGTAGGAAAATGTGTACCAATCCTCAGCCTCATTGCTAATTCTGGATGCTATGTCCAGCTCACTAAACCAGCTTTCGTGAAAGGAATTGGGCTAAACATGGGAGAATGCATAGATTCTGGCATATTTTGGCACAGCAAACAGTCGCTAATATTGCGTTCATGTGCGTAGTCTAACATTAAACTTGCTGCAGAATTTGTTTTAGTTCGTTTAAAAGGAGTGATTAAGGCCTACATCACCTGCTGAGTATTTAAGTGGAGTGGATAAAACATTTGTTTTTCTATCTAAATGTAGCATGCAGTAGCACCTGGATTGGGAACCTGGTAATCTGGTTCCTCGTTGTACATTTTACTGGTAATGATTAAGGATAGTAACATTGTCTGTTATAATATTAGAAAATCTTATTGTTCAATACCTGTATAAATCTGAAATATCAATTAATTAATTTTGTTTAGTGTGAAAGTGTAATCTGATCTGACACAATATATTTGTCACCACTATTTAACATATATCTGTTCATCGGAAATATAAAAACAATCATTAATTGTACATCTGTACTCATATGGTCATTCAATTCAAATGTTATCTTTGTATAAGAGCTT
>JAMFTG010002776.1:0-20057 GCA_023974075.1 Chaenocephalus aceratus
GTTTATGTATTTGTGTTCATACTGTGTGACCTGCTTGTATGTACTTACACACTAGGTGTACTGTTCTCTCTCTGTGCTGTACTGGCTCAGTGTGAACATAGAGTTAACAGCCAGCCAAACTCTTTTGAGAGCCAGGGAATGAGCAGTCATGCTCCTTTATTGACTTATTTGAAGTCCACTGAAATTATACAAGTGAAACTATACAAAAATAAGTTACAAGGCACTTAATGATCTCATACATGCAAGTGTAACATACACAGATTAACACTTAGGACAGCTAAGTGTAAACAAGGTAAATATAGCTAATGCTAGCTGTACGCTAGCATGTATGCTAATGCTACAGTGTATGCTAATGCTACAGTGTATGCTAACGCTAGAGCGAATGCTAACGCATGTTCTCATTGTGTTTAAACATCTCCACATGTCATCACATAAACACAATACATGTTACTAATCCTTACAGTGTAAGTGTGTGGCTCACACTTACAGTCATTGTCTTACCCCGGCTGATACTTCACTAAATCGACTGTTTTAATTTGTAAAGTATAATTGTAAATGTAAATTGTAAATCTGTAACCCTGTAAGGTGTCCTTGGGTGTTTTGAAAGGCGCCCCCCAAAATAAATGTATTATTATTATTATTATTATTGCTTTCTGACGGACTTGACCCTTACTCTTCAGGCTGCATAGGGAAAATGAGTGGCAGTGCACTCATGGATATCTACTGGTCTACTGCCATGCTATTCACTTCACTTTCTCCTACTTCCTGTGCCCGGTTTCCTGTCTAACCTTCAGTACACATTTTACAAAAATATAAATGTGCAAATATGAAACATAGGCTACAGGTCAATGTCACCTTGCTATTGGTAGCTGAGCTGTCAATACCCCAAAACATATTATAAGATATAAATACCTAATTTTGAGTTATTCAGACACAATTAACACTTATAGTCTCATGTCTTGTTACATAAGAATAGATCATATTTGTTAAGTGTTATTATGGGAGAATTACTATTGTTGTGCTGCGACTGCCTTATCAGGCCCATATTGAGCGGAGCATATTGAGACCAGAACTCATGTGCAACAACTTCCTTACTTGTACAACACTAATCAGAGGGTTATTGAGGAACAACTCTCAACTAACGGCCTATTACTTGTAGAATATGGTCATGTAGAATAAGGCATTAATAAGTGTTTTATAATGACTAATAAAGAGCCAATATACTGCTATTATACATGGTAATTAACAACTAGTTGATGGTGAATTTGTGTACCTTAATATAAAGTGTTACCACTAACATTTATCTCTGGTCAGTAGTGGATGTGCACTGCAGTTGAACAGAGAGTGTGTGTGTGTGTGTGTGTGTGTGTGTGTGTGTGTGTGTGTGTGTGTGTGTGTGTGTGTGTGTGTGTGTGTGTGTGTGTGTGTGTGTGTGTGTGTGTGTGTGTGTGGTTGAACAGCGAGTGTGTACCTTGGATGAGTATAACATAAGATATATTTCACAGCATTCTAAAACTAGGTATTTCACATTATGTGAAAATAAAAAGAGTAGATAATTAACAAATAGAAAATACAACATCTCAACATAGAAAATACAACAGAACTAAAAAGTCAAATATAAACAAGCTGACAGGGAAAGATACAAATCTGTAGACTGTCAAATAAACACAATGAAGGGCCAAATGACAGCTCACAATTTCAAAGTAAGTTATTATTGACATTATGTTTGAAAGGAATAGCATATTAAATTAAATATAATTGTAAAATTAGAGTGCGAACAAAATCCAAGTTATAAGTAATAAGTCCAGTGATGTACTGTGATTGGTGCGTTGTGTAAATCCTCACCTGTGATTCGTCCGTTAGCCTCCATGGGCGGTTGCCAGCTGACTAGAATGGCGCGGGGCCGCCCCTCCCGACTGATCACCGTCAGGTCCTTGGGGGCAGAACTAGGAGCTGAGCAGAGTGGAAAGGAAAAGAGCGAGATGAGAATGAGCAGTACAGGATGACACATCTTTAGGTTCAAGGTCAACCAGAGTTTATTGTTTAGGAAATCATATTTCGTGGAACCAAACAACATCAGTGTGCATGCTTTTTGGAGATGTGTGTCGGCCGCGTCACCTATCCTCTCGTGGCCTCAGAACGTTTGAAAGCCAGAACTAGAGCCCTCAGCGTCTGTTTGCCGAGGCTTTCTTATTCCAGTAACTTAGCTGCGCCTGCTGTGAACACGTCCTGCATTCAGCAGCGCCACAACAGCACTCAGGTCTGGTTCTGCTCAGCTGTCACCATGCAGTCACAGGTGGACCTGAGCAGAGCCAGGACAGGCCTCACAGCGCTGGATAATAAGTGAGTTGAGGTTTGAACACTCAACGCTGTCTTCAGTTTATATTCACTGCTGTCATGCTGCGTAACGACTCTGCCTGATCGCATTAGAATAACTGTAACCCCACTTTGAAATCAAATTGGACATTTGTACATTTCAGAACAGGGAGCATGTAAATGCTGTTAATGTCGTGTTCAGTCACATGACCGCCTGCAAACTTTCTAAATTGCTAATTTACCAGTTCAGAATGTTCTCTTTTTCTTTCGCAGAACTTTCTTCACGGTTTGAAATGTAAATGGAAGTAACGATGTGTGCCGATGGTGGTATCACTATATCATGCACACCACTAGCCTGGGTTCTCCTCGGGAGCCAGAACTCCACAACACATCTAATGTCAGTAGGTGCTGTGCACTGGAACAACGGAAACGCTGACTGACATGTATTATGTCAACACATGTCACTTAACTGTATCAGGTTTGTTGAAAGCAATAATATCAAGTTTAAAGAAAACATATTAGGTTAAACTTAATGATATTGTTTTGGACTAGCCTTAAACAGTTAGATGGTGAAAGATTTGCTGAGACAAATGATATCTCCATGACCTCCAAGGCTCTCTCTGGCAGCAGGCTATAACCGACATGTTCTATCAAGTGTCCTCAGCTGGTGTCTTCTGGACAGCGAATACTCAACATTAGGCAGAGGAGTGCCGCTGCAGTGGAGGCAGCTTGTTCTATGTCTTCTGTGAATGTGGTCAGTGTGTGTGTCCGGAGCTGTGGAGCACTGAGGGGCTGAGTGGGCTCCGTCTGCTCGCTCTGAATGTCAATGTAGTCCAGCGGCCCCGGGGGGCAATGTCGTTCACGCTTAATTGGGTGACGAATCCGACAAACATGATTGTAAACATCCTGAAAGGATACCTTGACATTCTGATTTGAGTCTGTGGCTGGGTCTCACTGCTCTGTGAGCAGGCTGTCTGCTCACAGAGCAGTGAGGTGTACTACCGCACTGAACCAACCGCTTTTCTGACCGTTTGTAAACCACTCATTACGAGTGATCAGTGTCAAGGAAAGAAAGGTTCCGCCCACATATTGTTTTGGTGAACAGCGGTTGTTCCTGCATGTCAGGCATCGAACTCTCCACCTCTCACTGACATTGTTCTACATGTCAGTGAGAGGGAAATCACTTTATTAAAACTGATAAAAGAATCAACCAATTACTAGAATTCTAAAATATATATTATTCTGAAATGGACCAATCTGCACAACGACTACTTGTACTGTTGGTACTTTAGCTATACGTTGATGATAATGCTGTTCTTCTTTTACTTGAGTAACACTATGAATGCAGGACTTTGACTTGTATAAGAGTATTCCCACACTCGGGTACTTCTACTTCCACTCGAGTAGATCTGAGTACTTCTCCCCCTCTGGCAGCTGCATGCATGCTCCACTGGCTCATGCTGTTTAGCCACTAGCTGACGTCCAGTCACATTCCTGCATGCATAGAGCATCACATGACAGTTCCACCTCACATGTCCGACTATGACTCTGCAGATCTTCTCCCACAGCTCTCTCTCTCACTCAGTACGTGCTAACCTTTGGAATGATTGATGTAACATGTCATGTTCATATATGACTCTAGCCATCTCTGGTTCTGCAGCATCACTCGTTCCTTAGAGAGATTGCTTCTACAGCAGAACTCTTGGTGCTGCTCACCCTGCTGAGAAGCTTTCCCTCCAGATGTTTCCGTGCACCAGCTGTGATGCTGTGTACTACTAATCTACACAGTATCTACATTTGGTCCAAATTGACCAAGTACAACACTGCACTACACATGCTGTAAACAATGTCTCAGAGTACTGGGTTCATGGATAGCTGCAGTGGAAATACAGAGGACAGACCCTGTACCCCAACATGAACACGGGTGCCCTGTGGCGTGCACCCTCTGATGGAAGAGGGCGGGTACCCTTGCATTCCCGATGGCCATCCTTCTGACCGGAACACCAACATTCAAAGAAAGTGCTGATCAGCCAGTTTATATGTTCACACCCTACTGTGGAGCATATCATACGGCCTCGAGACCACCACATGTAACACACCATATTCATCGTTTACTAAAGTGGTAGATGAGGCAGATCTGACCCGGACACGGCAGGGGGGACGCCGGCTCGGGCGGGGAAATAAGAGCGTGGCCCCCGGCCTCACAGGAGATCTGTTGTGCCAGTGGGTCCTGTGTGTGTGTGTGTGTGTGTGTGTGTGTGTGTGTGTGTGTGTGTGTGTGTGTGTGTGTGTGTGTGTGTGTGTGTGTGTGTGTGAGTGTGAGTGAGTGAGTGACACACCTACCTGCTTCATACGTTGTTGCGTGCGCTGTCATACTCCACGTACTGGACTTGCGACCTTTGGTTACCATGGCAGCGAACTCGTACATGGTGTTTGGTTTGAGGCCGGTGACAGTGTGGCTGAGCGCCGTGGTGTCTGCAGACTGGAGGAAGAGTTGGACAATTGAGATGGTTTTAGATTTGAACTGAAGGAAATGGTTCGGTGTTTTTAAACACAAAACATTAAAGCAGCTGTTACATTTATTCTATACCTTATATAAAAACATTGCAGACATCATTCAAAGAGTATTATGGACACACTCAGTCTGTGCTTGTGTTTCCTTCAGATGTATTCTTCAGCCTTCAATATCAGTTCATAGAAATAAGCCCTGGCAGGTGCAGACACTCAGCTGTATGTTCACTTTCAGAACAGACTTCTGCTGGTCTTCTTGGCATCAAATCAAATCAAGTTTGATTCATATAGCACATTTATAAACGATGTCTGGTGGAGCCAAAGTGCTGTACGTACAATAAAGACAGCCTACAGTAGAGACACTGTACAGCAAATACAACAGCTCAGACCCTCTGTCCTTAGACCCTCTGTCCTCAGAGCCTCTGTCCTTAGACCCTCTGTCCTTAGACCCTCTGTCCTTAGACCCTCACATCGTACAAGGAAACACTTCCAGAGAAAACCCACAGTTTAAAGGGAACATGGGAGAAACCTCAGGGAGAGCAGCAGAGGAGGGATCCCTCTCCAGGACGGACAGGCGTGCAATAGATGCCGTGTGTACATCCAAGAGATAATACATTTTACAGCATAGAGACCGAATGTTAGGAAATGCATGTGTCTGTAATGAGAAGATGAATCCACGAGGATGTCAGCTACAATCCTGTGGGAGCCATCAGGGAAGCAGCATGACGAGAGCCAGGCAGGAGCGCAGAGACAGGTTCAGCCTCGACCCAGACATCCTCTCCACGCCGTGGATTTGAGGATAAGAAAGAAAGACTCCCCTCTCCGTCTGCCTGCAGCTCGTTAAGGTGAGCACACGGCGTGCCCTGGTACAGACTTCCTATCTCCCTGGGTTTCAAGCAGACTTCAGATGATGAAGTCCAGAGAAGAAGAGAGGTCTCACCAGCGAACAAGAACAACATGACAAGACCACTTGTCTTGGTTTCAATCCAACCGAGAGTAGTCCAGCTCATGTTTAGCCCTGTTGCTGCCAACCAATCAAAGCCCTTGTTTCTGTCAGCTGGGGATGACTTCTTAAGACATGTGTTGATGAGCACAGATCGGTTCTCCTGCTCAGACCATGCTTCCCTGCTGTGAAGCTGCTGCTCCTTGTACTGTGTGCCGAAGAGGAGGTCCATCGCGTGCTCTGCTCACTTGTTCACAAGTGGGATCAGAGGGGCACGATAAATACTTAGGGTACACTTAACACCGTGTGTGTGAGGGTTGAGCTCACAAGAGAGCAGAGGCGTGGCGTTGTTGTCCGAGTCTCACATGGCAAACAGGTCCAGGTCTCACATGGCAAACAGGTCCAGGTCTCACATGGCAAACAGGTCCAGGTCTCACATGGCAAACAGGTCCAGGTCTCACATGGCAGACAGGTCCAGGTCTCACATAGCAAACAGGTCCAGGTCTCACATGGCAGACAGGTCCAGGTCTCACATGGCAAACAGGTCCAGGTCTCACATGGCAAACAGGTCCAGGTCTCACATGGCAAACAGGTCCAGGTCTCACATGGCAAACAGGTCCAGGTCTCACATGGCAAACAGGTCCAGGTCTCACATAGCAAACAGGTCCAGGTCTCACATGGCAAACAGGTCCAGGTCTCACATAGCAAACAGGTCCAGGTCTCACATGGCAAACAGGTCCAGGTCTCACATGGCAAACAGGTCCAGGTCTCACATGGCAAACAGGTCCAGGTCTCACATAGCAAACAGGTCCAGGTCTCACATGGCAAACAGGTCCAGGTCTCACATGGCAAACAGGTCCAGGTCTCACATGGCAAACAGGTCCAGGTCTCACATGGCAAACAGGTCCAGGTCTCACATGGCAAACAGGTCCAGGTCTCACATGGCAAACAGGTCCAGGTCTCACATGGCAGACAGGTCCAGGTCTCACATGGCAGACAGGTCCAGGTCTCACATGGCAGACAGGTCCAGGTCTCACATGGCAAACAGGTCCAGGTTTCACATGGCAAACAGGTCCAGGTCTCACATGGCAAACAGGTCCAGGTCTCACATGGCAAACAGGTCCAGGTCTCACATGGCAAACAGGTCCAGGTCTCACATGGCAAACAGGTCCAGGTGCCCCCGACAGAAGGCAGAACACCTGATGTACCCAAGGCTTGTAAAAAGCATATTTCTAACATCTGGGATTTGGGATATTGAGTGATTCAAGTCAAAAGTTCAAGTGATGTCAGAAATTGTAATTTGGAATAACTTTTAATTTTATATTTTTTATAATGTGGGCATGCTCTCTATTTACTAGTGCTTTGTGTGTTGTCTCCATCTTCTCCTTTGCTGTAACAACGTACATTTCCACTTTGTGGGACGAATACAATCATTCTGACTCTGACTTAGGAAGTCAAGTCCACCGTAACTCCAACACAGTCATGACGGTCTCACAGCCTGCCGAGGTTAGAACATGGAGTGATGGGAAGCTGGGCTCACCTTGTACTTCCCGCTGGTGGAGTAGCTGGTCTTCCACTTGACGGAGTAGTACCGGACCTCAGACGCCTTCTGGTTCTTGGTCATGGAGTTGTCGGCCCAGGAGACACGGACCGAGTCCGAGGAGAGAGCCACGGCTTGGACCCCGACTGGGGGGATCATGGGGGTACTGGTGTCAGGCATGGGAGTGGGGTATTTATCATAGACGTGGAAGTGGTCATCCTCAGATGGGTCTATAGGGTCTGGGGGCGGTGGGGTGAACGGGACCAGGGTAATTGATGAAATGAGTCCGTGTAATGAATGTGTGATGATGAGGATTTATATAAGTATGAAACAAGCATTAGTTCCGTTTGTTAAGTGGTCATTTACACGAGAGACAACAACATACGAAACACACGAGATGAGATTCAAGTGAGGAGGAGGGGAGATGCAGCGGGCAGCCATGAGAGGAGGGGGGAGGGAGGGAGGGAGGGAGAGAAGAGGAGCGAAAGAGACACAGAATAAGAAGACAGTGGAAGGCTGTACCCAAACAGGAAGTGGACGCTCAGGGGTTAACGTATGAAGCGCAGCCTGCAGGTCTCTGCTGAGACACGCTCACAAGTGCATCACACTGAACCAAAGAAAGTGAACAAACCTGTATCACAAGTGTGACACATTCAACATTTGCATATTTTAAAAACATGACATTCACTTGGTCACTTACTGGTACAGCGTATTGTATCGTCAGCTAGTTCACTTCATCCGCACGACTCAAGCAACTGTCTCTCCTGCGTTTCTTCCTGCGCTGTTGTTGTATTCAGTTACATGTGTTTAGTTGCCTTGTTGGACGATGCTAGGACATTGCCATGACTACACTTTAGCTGCTGTGCATGTGACAATAAAGCCTTTGGATCCTGACTTAACAAACAAGAAGAGAGATGTACTTTCATATTGTAAATCCATCACATAGTACGTGGTGTTTCACGTCAGCCCTCATATCAGTCCACATGCTGACGGCTTTTGAGCGAATGAAGCCAGATGCTGCCTTCGCAGGCTTTCAGACATGTGAACACGATTAGACACCTTCTGTTAATCCAATGTGTGAGTATTTGAAAGAGTAGCTCTTATTGTAATATCCATTGTGATTTCTGACGTGCAGCAGCTGACCACCTCTCAAGAAGTGTTCATGGTAACCAGGAAGTGAAGGAGCATGTGGAGGCAGCAGCACATGAACAGATGCTCTCGAGCTGGAATGAGCAGAGATTTAGAAAGCAACCACAATCTAGATCTCATCAGTCAAATTGATAGCGCTGAGTCAGAGTCATTGAAATCAACTCGCACTTCCCTTGACTTGATGGCACTTGATGAGCAATAAGGTGACACGACCAAACGTGTCTGACCGACTCAAGGAGGAAAGTAAAAGATGCCTAAAACCTAAAAAACTTAAGTCAGCAATTTATTGTGTTAAAATAAAACAAAGTAATACTAGCAAATCTGACAAAGACAAAGATAAGTTGGAAAATAAAGACCCTTGTCTGATCCAGCCGGGTCGACATCTCAGAAGTATTCAGATGTCCAGCACTGAATGGGGACGTCTTCTTTCTAACCGAGCTAATGGCTGGTAACTTAGACAGCCACCTCAGATCAGTGTGCACATGTGTGGGCGGTGGTGGAAAAGTCCATCGGGACTTGGCTTGGCAACTGGAAGGTCACCGGTTCAAGTCCCCGAAAGACCAAGTGCTACCGAGGTGTCCCTGAGCAAGTGGGGTATATTTAAAAAAAAAAAACACTTAAAAAAACTTGTGTCTAGTTGAACATGTATTCAAGTTAGTTCGATTGTTGTGAACAACATAAATTACTCAAATCATGCATGTTTTTATTTGTGGATGATGAAAAACACAATTCCTCTCAGTCAGGCATTGTGTCTGTGTTGAGAACATGTGCATGAACTATCCATAAGTGTTACCACTTGAAGGTCCTGCGCTGTAGAGACCACATCAGCCCCTGATCTGGAGAATGAGAGACCACTGAGAGAGCCAGACTGAACTGTGCTGGAGAGAGAGGCCCAGCTGCAGGGGGAGGGGGGGGGGCACTGCAGCAGACTGTCGTGGTTAAGCTGCACGTCCAGCATCACAATAAAGCTCCGTTAGGACAGAACACTGTCTCTGCAGTGTGTGGGCGGCCAGGCGGAGGCCAGGCAGTAAATTAACCAGAATCCCACCGTTAACGAGACCTTTTTTAAAGCTCTCGTAAAAAGCTCTCCAGCTGCCTGCCACCGTAAACTGACGGAGGATTCAGCCTGTCCTGGCTAAAAGTGTGTGTGTGTGTGTGTGTGTGTGTGTGTGTGTGTGTGTGTGTGTGTGTGTGTGTCACTGTGGATGACCTTGTCAGAACAGTAATGGCTTTTAGTTTCTGCCTCAGCCCTCAGGGTCTCAGCGTATCAACTCCAGACTGTCACAGTAACTCCACTCCAGCACCACATACGTGTCTGTGTGTGTCTGTGGAACTGCATATTCAGATACTGTGTTCCTTTAGCACTTGAACAGGGTGTCTGCGGGGTCTTAAACAGTATTAAAAGTTGATAAATCAATTTAGCGAAAATTAAGGCTATTAAAAAGTATTAAACGGCATTTTCCAAGGTATTAAGAAGGTCCACAGCAACGACAACATGAAACACCCTTTGATTTACTGAAACAACATGTCGGGAAACCCCCTCAAGGTGGCCCCATGCATCGCGTGCCATAAAATGCTGCTTCTTATTTTAAGTTTCGTTGCCTTGCTCCGCTCTGGGGGGGGGGGGGGTATCTGCTGGTGGACTACCTGAGAGACATACAGCAGAACACGCCGTCCACCGGGGAGCATAAACAGAAGGGCAACCATGACGACCATGCTCCGGGGTCTTCTACGCTGCTTTTGGTGTATTTTGTGGCGGCAGCAGCGCCACTTACAGGCCTGGCATATGTACTACAGCGTTTTCAGCATTTCCAGCGGTCTAGTGCAGTGGTTCTCAACTGGTCAGGCCTCGGGACCCCACTTTCTACTGGGGCAATAAATCGCGACCCACAATTTTGAAGCACTCAAATCTATTCAACAAAAAATCGTGCTGTAATATACGCTTTCAGCATACAATATTAATGAAAGTGAAGTACAGTGCATATCCCTTATATCCCTTACAGAACTAAAGTATGCTTTTAAACAAGTTTAATGAGTTGATGGAATCAAAGCTGAACTGCACACATGGGGGTCTGGGGGGATTCTCCCCCAGGAGATTTTTAGAAATACTAACGTAAACTAGGCATTCTGGTACTCTGAGAAGAAAATAACTAAATCTATCACTACCCGACATATTAATAATATGTTATGCCATTGTTTGTTTTTCACTTTGTTCTGAAGCTGAACTTGCTGCTCCTCACAGAGAGAGATAGTCTGTGTGACTTACTTTAAATTGTGGGTTAGCGTAGATAGCTCCCATTGTTCTGTGACCTGTCAATCATCAAACCGGGGGTCATATTTCATTACGTGTTCATTTGTATCTGAAGTTGTACCCATGGATGTATAAAGAATAGTTCTACTGCAAAGTTATTCTCCGGCAACACTCTTGATTCTGATTGGCCAGAAGACTCGAAAAAACATCAGCAAAGATGTTTTATTGATAAGATGATCACTACGTGACAGAAGTTTTCAAAGCCGTTTATGGTCTCCGGTACTTCCAGTTCAACGCCTACTGCATGCACAGCGTTAGAAAATCGGGCCTTGAATAAAAGTTGGACTTTTTTCCTAAAAAAAAAAAAAATTCTAATTTTTTTATACCATTTTTTTTCTTCACTCTCACATCCGCGACCCACTCGAAACGGGTCCGCGACCCACTTTTGGGTCGCGACCCACCAGTTGAGAACCACTGGTCTAGTGTGAACGGACACGGTAATGAATCGAATGCGTGTGAACGGAAGACTTTTTTGCGTTTGCGTATGCGTTTTACTGTATGCGTCCTCGTGGGGCCGGGGTCTAAGCCAAACATCCGGTCACAGAGATCTGCTTTTTTAAAGTAAGGTCAACACATATATATACACAGTCTATGGTCAACACATATCGACCCTAAAAATAGTCTATATTAAGAACGAGAAAAGTCTTAACATATATATCGTTTTTTGTAAACATGACAAATGTGTGAGGGTGATGACGTCAGAGCATCGTCCTCTGTGTCGGGCTTAGCCCCGGACAGCCCCAGCCCAATGTAACCCCTGGGTATTTGTGAGGGAGCTCCTGTATGGCATTACCCCGCTGAAGCTCACCAAAGTTTCATATATTTCATAGTTCAAAGTTTTGTCAATTGTTTTGTTTATTGGTCAAATACTGGTTTCTACTGGTTTCTGATGGTTTTACTGGAATGAAAGAGCACAGAGTACAGAAGCAGCAAAGCAGCATGCTGCACTAAACCTGACCTTCACAGAGAGGTTGAAGTTCATGTGGAGAGGAGGCTTCAGTAGTCTGTCTGCACTCTGTTTAGTTGTGCTATCTTACAATCAATATAGTAAATGTGAGGTAAAGTGTGTCGCCAAGGTAACCGGTTAGAACTCGAAGTTGCGATGAGGTCTAAAATGTATGGAAAAGGTCTTAAAAGGTATTACATTTGACTTCAGGATTCCTGCATATACCCTGCTGAAGGAGACACGGCTGTGATGACAGCTCTCCACTTCATGTCAGCTGCCAGGCTGCAGCTTGCTTCATACACATGTTCTATCTTAACTTAACTTAAAGGAAATTAAACATTATATTTTGCTTATTTTCACAAAAAGACCGTGTGGTTGTGTGTGGGCTATGCTATCTGACCCAGGTGGTCGTATAAGAGGTTTTTTTAATACTTTGTTTGGGCAACCAGTGCTATCCCAGTGAGTGACAGGGGAAGACAGAGGGGGTGCCATGCAGCCAGTGGTGGCCAGCCCATGGGGGCGCCACCCCCTCTTCCCACATTGTGGGAATTGTCATTCAACATATTTTAATATTTTAATTAAAACTATTTTTTTAACATTTCTTTTTTAACCTGTTGCACCGGCAACATCTTGCAAGAACCAGCGTCTGAGGCCTTCTTAAAATGTAACAACCTATTAATGTGTCATACCCACTTAACGGGAAGAAGCTCAGCTACCTGACGATATGAAAGTTGTTTACCATTAAGTCACGTGTTTCCTGCTTGGGGCGCAGACATCTTTGCCCATTGACTCGTTATAAGGGGTGCATGCACAGTCCGTACCTCTTCAATGCAACAGATAGGAGCAGCTCGGGGCGCACCAAGCTGTGCCCAAAGCAGCTGTTGACTCCGCCAACAACTAGGGGGCAGCAGGAGCTCCAGAGTGAGAGATTGACGTTTGATGAGAGAGAGTTAGACGGAGACGGAGTGTGAACAAAACTAGATAAAGAATATGGAGAAGGAACATGATGTTAAATCACTTAAACCTGAGGAGGAGACTGGAGGGACAGCTGGGAGTGAAAGAGCTCGGACCTGGTCAGCCTGACAGGCAGGAGTCAAGGACAGAGGAAGGCAGTAGACATGCTCTTCTTCAATGAGCTGGTTTAGCAAGAAGGCACCAGTGCTATATGTAGCTTCCCCTGCCTCCCTTTTCAAACGTCAGTTTGAAAACGTAGTTTCAGAGCCCAAAGGCTTGACGTTGTTGTTGTTGTTGTTGTTGTTGTTGTTGTTAGTTGGATGGTGGGAGATTCTAGCGAGAGATATGAATACAAATAAAGGTGTTTTAAACAGCAAGCCAAGCACACAGCTGATGCCGACTCATTCGGATCGCACCCAACGTGTCGACTGCACATCACAGCGCATTGTTCTGACCCACAGAGGGAACTTCAGTCTCATGCTTTGACTGCTATGAAGACAGAGGAGCGGCATTTCACCGACAACTGTCAACAGGCCTGTCTGTTTGAGCAACTGGCTCAGTGCAGAGAAGTGCACAGGGTTGGGAGAGAGAGAGAGAGAGAGAGAGAGAGAGGAGAGAGAGAGAGAGAGAGAGAGAGAGAGAGAAGAGAGAGAGACGAGAGAGAGGAGGAGAGAGAGAGAGAGGAGAGAGAGAGAGAGAGAGAGAGATAGAGAGGCGAGAGAGAGAGAGATAGAGAGAGAGATAGAGAGAGAGAGGAGAGAGATAGAGAGAGAGAGAGAGAGAGAGGAGAGAGAGAGATGACGATAGATATTGCTCTTTTGTTTTTGAGTAAGCTGCATCAGAAATGAGCTGCTGAACAAAAAATCGAAATTGGACTAAAAGTGAGACATTTTATAGGAAAATCTGAAATTATTCTTCAGAATTAACTCCAAAGAAGAGTTAACGACATTGATCGACAGAAAACAGAGGAAGAAACGCAATTTTTGGATGTATTTTTGAGTTGAAACTACAAACTAGCTTTCAACTACCAACTGACAACTGTCAACCGTCTAGCTGTGAGCTGCTAGCTGTGAGCTGCCAGCTGCTACCTGCCACTGTTGGAAGGAGCTGCACCAAAGAAGGTAGCGAAACATTATAAACTGTGAATTATTTCATGAAGATAAGAAGAAAGGAAAAGAAAAGTATTTGTAAGCTAGAAAAAGCTAATTAATTAGCCTAGCATCTCTTTGGAACAAAACAAGTGGTCGCCATGGAAACTGTCCAGCAGGCAAAAAATAACTTCTCAGCTCTCAGAGCAGAGGGAAGAGAGATTGTATATCCTGCTAAATGCAAGAGTGTAAATGCAAAGGACAAACACAAGGAGAAGACACTGTGTGGAAACCCAGAGGTCCTCTTCACTGACTATGCCCAACAAAGAGAAGGAAGGAAGAAGAACAACCTCATATTCTTCACTGACTCCATCTACATCTGGAAAGATACTCTGTGCAGCAAGTATGCACACGTCTCCAGAGAGGGCATCGGCTCAGGAGGCAGATTACAAATCTGTAAAGATGAACACCTTGACAAAGATGACCCTCTGCTCACCATCACATACTACACCAAAGGAAAGGTCATGGTCCAAGGGAATGAAGCCAACCTGGAGTCCTTCCAAGAGGCATTCCCCCTGTTGAAAGCTGAGGTGGACACAAAGAGGATCAATGTCCCCTCTGATGTCCCCTCTGACAGCGAAGGTGATGAGAGCCCAATAGAGAACCCCAACACCTGGTCCATCTCTGCCCCTCCCACACCGGCCAGCTCCAACAATCGGCTGAAGGAGAGTGTGGCCCTGCTGGAGCTGGACTTTGCAGAATTCAAAGAGCGGACCCAGGCCAGGCAGGCTGGTCCCCCAGACAACACTCTGCAGCAGCTTAAAGAGGACCTCCAGCAGCTCAAGAGCCACAACGAGGCCTTGGCGTCTGACCTCAGAGGAAGTGTAGAGGCACTCAAACAGGAGAACAGTGTGCTCCGTGTTCAGTTAGCCAAGGTGAGGGAGGATGCTGAGTGTAGAGAGAAGAGCTTCACCAGGCAGGTCCAGCACCTGAGGGAGGATGCTGAGTGTAGAGAGAAGAGCTTCACCAGGCAGGTCCAGCACCTGAGGGAGGATGCTGAGTGTAGAGAGAAGAGCTTCACCAGGCAGGTCCAGCACCTGACAGAGAAACTCTCATCAGTCCTCACAATGACGAGCAGAGAGACACAGACTCTCCCTGCCAGTGTCCTTGGCTCACCCTCTCTGCTCAGCACACAGCCCAACAACACCCTGGCCCCTCCTGATACACCCACACAGCCAGCTGCCCACAGCCAGCTCTGCCCACCCCAGCCTCCCTCTACTCAGCCTGAAGAACAAGACCCACAAGTGGTCCTGCTGGCTGACTCAAACGGGAAGTTCCTGGACCCAAGAAAGCTTTTTCCTGATAAAAAGGTGCTGTCTAAACACTGCAGCACCACAGGCCAGGTGCTGTCTAAACCCTGCAGCACCACAGGCCAGGTGCTGTCTAAACACTGCAGCACCACAGGCCAGGTGCTGTCTAAACACTGCAGCACCACAGGCCAGGTGCTGTCTAAACCCTGCAGCACCACAGGCCAGGCCATGAAGCTGTTGAAGAAGGAGACCCTCAGGAGCCCTCAGTACCTGGTGATCCACACGGGAACACATGACCTGCACAGCCTCCGTAGGGACACTGCTGAGGCAGTGAGGAAAATGGCGGAGCAGGCCAGTAAGGAATTCCCCGACACCCGCATTGTGGTCTCCACCCTGCTGCCTAGGACAGACACCCCTCCTCATGTCATCCATGACATTAATATGGAGATCAGAAAAGGATGTGCCACCTTACCAAATGTCCACCTGGCCCTCCACTCAACCATTGGCCCCTGGGACCTCTATGATGGACTCCACCTACACAGAGAGAGGGTGGGGATATTTGCAAAGACCCTCAAAGATGCAGCCCTGGGACGCACCCCTCCCACCCCCTCCTCTAGAGGCCCTATAGACCCTCCCAGACCGCTTCCTCCCCATCACCACCCCAGGATCACCACCCCTGCTTTGAGGAGACACAACAGCTCAGCCTGGACCTCCCACTCCCCACGCCCCCAACACACCCAGAGGAGGCTACTTTCCCCCAGCTCAACACCTGCACAACATCAGCAGCAGAGATATGAAGCAACAGCTGCTCCTCGTCTCCCTCCCCGCCTACAGCAGCGGAGCTATGCTGCAGTTGTAGCCCAGCCTGCTGCCACCCTCCCTCCCCCTGCTACCTCTGAACTGGGAGACATCAGGATGATGCTGCACACCCTGTGCACCCGACTTCTGTCCAGCTAAGACATTACATATATATGTTATCGTAGTAATCAGTAGTAATAGTAATATTAGTGAAAATAGTTTTTTCTTTTTTTATATATATATTTGTCTCACTATACAGGTTCATTTTGATTGTTTGTTTTTGAAAAAAAAGATGCGTTCTTTTCATATAAGCTGTTGGAATATTCAGGGACTCCACTCCTCAACTTTGAGGTCAAGAGTGAGAATCCAGAGTTCTTAGAATCTATCAAAGATGTTGATCTAATTATATTAACAGAAACATGGTGTGAAAATGATCTGCTCACTCACTGTCCTCCAGGTTATAATGAAGTCATGGTGCCCTCTATCAAATCAAAAAACATACGCAAGGGCAGAACATCGGGGGGGATCTTGGTGTGGTATAAAGGAGATCTTTGCCGTCAGATCTCAGTAGTAAAACAAGGGAAATCCCACATTTGGCTAAGGTTAGATCAAACCCTGGGCATAACTGACAGGAATCTATACGTGTGTGCTATTTATATTCCCCCAGTCGATTCTCCTTATTTTGAAGAAGACATTTTTGAAACTCTCCATTCAGAAATCGCCTATTTTCAGGCCCAGGGAAATGTGCTTCTAACTGGAGATCTGAACGGACGAACAGGAATTGAACCTGATGTCATCGACCCACAGGGCAGCCACCATGTATTTGGTGAACCCCCCCTGTTTACCACACCAACCGTCAGCCATCGGAACAGCCTTGACTCTGAAATCAATCAGAATGGTAAAGAGATAGTGCATCTCTGTCGGGCCTTAGGCCTGTACATAGTGAACGGGAGGTTCAGAGGGGGAGAGGGAGGGAGAGAGAGAGAGAGAGACCTGTACACAGTGAACGGGAGGTTCAGAGGGGACTCTTTAGGGAGATTCACATACTCCTCAGCTCTAGGGTCTAGTGTAGTAGACTATGCAATCACTGACATGGACCCCTCCACTATCAGTGCATTCACTGTCAGACAGCAATCCCCCTTTTCAGACCACAACCAAATCAATGTGTTCTTTAAACTCTCAGGTCCAATGAGTGACACAACAAGGGAACCCAGTCAGCTCTACACATGACATCCTGCTTACAGATGGGCCCCAGACAGTGGAGACACATTCACCATGGCCTTGAACTCACCTGATCTGATGAATCACATGTCACTATTTGACCAAAATCAATATGTCCCTACCAAAGATGGTGTAAACATGGCCATTGATTATATCAATATGATATTTCACAAGGCAGCTATTAAAGCTGACCTTATAAAGCAAAAACGGAAGCCTGTTAAAAGGCAAAACGCTGACAAATGGTTTGACCAAGAATGCAAGACCATCAGAAAAGACCTGAGAAAAATAGCAAATGAAAAACATCGGCAACCAAACAACCCAGCCTTACGCATTAGATACAATGACGTCTTAAACAAATATAAATGTACAATAAGGAACAAAAAACAAAATGATACCCACATGAAACTTGAGGATATTGAGAAAGCCATTGATCAAAATCAATTCTGGGATCTGTGGAACAACTTCAACACAAAACAACCACAAGCATTACCCATCCAAAACGGTGACATCTGGAGAGAACATTTTGAAAGTTTGTACAAAGACATACCAATAAATCTAATAAATTCAAATCAGTGTATTACAAAAGAGAAACTCCAAACATTAGAAGAAACTATTAAAGACAACCAAAACCCTCTTGATTTCCCAATGACTTGGGAAGAGTTGACCACACAGACACAATCTCTCCGGCCAAGGAAAGCTTGTGGCCCAGACAACATTAAAAACGAAATGCTCCGATGCAGCACCCCAGAGATGCAGGGTACAGTGTTCAAGCTGTTCAATATCGTATTGCAGTCAGGATGTGTTCCTGACATCTGGTGCAAAGGGCTCATTTCCCCCATTCATAAGAGTGGAGACAATCAGACCCTAAGAACTACCGTGGCGTCTGTGTCAGCAGCTGTCTGGGGACATTATTCTGTAGCATTCTAAATAAAAGAATACAAGATTTCCTTAACCAACAATCCATCTTGAGTAAAAATCAAATTGGCTTCCTTCCAAAACACCGCACCACCGACCATGTGTATACCCTTCACACTTTAGTTAACAAACATGTACACCAGACACCAAAGGGTGAGATATTCACTTGTTTCATTGATTTCAAAAAAGCTTTCGACTCTATTTGGCACGAAGGGCTCTATTATAGACTTCTACATTGTGGTATAGGGGGCGACATGTACCATCTGGTTAAATCAATGTATTTAGAGAATAAATGTGCTGTTAAAATTGGAGACAAACAAACTGAATTCTTCACCCAGAGAAGAGGCGTTCGTCAGGGTTGCAATTTAAGTCCCACTTTATTTAATATATATATAAATGAACTTGCTGTTCAGTTGGATCACTGTGCTGCTCCTGGCCTCTCCCTCCTAGAGTAGGTGAAGTGTCTGCTTTATGCTGATGACCTTGTCTGCTGTCTCCTACTGAACAAGGACTCCAACAGCAGCTGGACATAGTAGACCAGTACTGTAAGGACTGGGCCCTGGCAGTCAATATGAAGAAAACTAATGTCATGGTTTTCCAAAAACGCCCCAGATGTCAGGAGAACAAACCAGTTTACCATAAACAATCATATCATGGAACATAGTATGAGTTACACCTACCTCGGTTTCACCATAAGCAGCATCGGGAAGTTTAAACATGGCAGTGAATGCACTCAAAGAAAAAGCCAGAAGAGCTCTAAATGCAATTAAGAGAACATTTTATAATGTCCAAATTCCAGTTAAAATCTGGCTCAAAATCTTTGATAGTGTGATCCAGCCCATTGCGCTGTACGGTAGTGAAGTATGGGGTCCACTCAGTCACCAGAGCTATGCCCGCTGGGACAAACATCCAGCAGAGTCTTTACATGCAGAATTCTGCAGATACATTTTACGTGTTCAGAGAAAAACACCAACAAATGCATGTAGAGCAGAATTAGGCAGATACCCACTGATCATCAACACTCAAAAGAGAGCACTAACATTCTTTAACCACCTTAGGTCCAGCCCCCGAGACCCCCTCCACTCCAAAGCCCTCCAGAGCCAAGAGCTGACCCCAGAGAAGAGTCCCCTATGGCAGCTGGTGCTGAGGCTAGCTGCCCCCTCTCAGAGCCACTCTGACCAGTCTCTCAGCAGCACTACTCTCCAAACACCAATCGCAGTCAAACGCATTATAGCACAATGTAAAGACAACTATTTACAACATTGGGAAGACGAGACGAGAAGCCAGAGCAGATCAGAATGTTACCTGGCTCTGAACAGAGAGTACGAGCTGGCAGAATATCTCTCTACTGTCAGAGATAGAAAGCAGAGACAGATCCTAACCAAGTACAGGCTCAGTGACCACAGACTGGCAATCGAAACAGGAAGACTCAAAAGATCCTGGCAACCAAAAGAGAACAGAATATGTGGTCCCTGTACGACAGGTGAGACCGAGACAGAGATGCACTTCCTCCTGAAGTGCCAAACATTCAACGAAGTAAGGAGCGTTTACTGGAACAAGTTGAACTCTGTGATCCCAGGTCTCAAGGAGGTTGATGACCTCTCAAGACTGAGAGTACTCCTAGGAGAAGGAGACAAGGCACACCTTGCTGCCCAATATGTATACACATGCCACAACCTGAGGGACAGTGAATGACACACACACACACACACACACACACACACACACACACACACACACACACACACACACACACACACACACACACACACACACACACACACACGTGTTGAAATGTAATTATATCACTGTATATATATCATCAATAATATGTAAACATTTGAAATGTATGTTAATGTTGTTAATTATTTTGTATTGTGATGCTTTGGCAACATTGTTTAATTTAACTTTCATGCCAATAAAGCCCCTTTGAATTGAATTGAATTGAATTGAGAGAGAGAGAGGGAGAGAGAGAGAGGGCGAGAGAGAGAGGGAGAGAGAGAGAGAGAGAGAGAGAGAGAGAGAGAAAGAGAGAGGGAGAAGAGAGAGAGAGAG
>JAMFTG010002777.1:0-28490 GCA_023974075.1 Chaenocephalus aceratus
CTCAATCCATCTTTTCTAAAAAACATAAATACCAGTTTCCTATTACATCAGTCTGATAAAGCCAGCAGCTGAGGCAAGATTACATTACTGCTGAGAACAATACTTTAATGTGTGTGTGTGTGTGTGTGTGTGTGTGTGTGTGTGTGTGTGTGTGTTCAGTTTGTGCTTTTATGCTAGAAAACCTGAGGAAAACACCCTTGAGTACAGTAAGGTAAAGTCAGAAAGTCTAATCTTTCTATGTAAACAATTGATATTTTCGGTTGGTTGGTTGAGTGTGTGTGTGTGTGTGTGTGTGTGTGTGTGTGTGTGTGTGTGTGTGTCTGTGTGTCTCTGTGTGTGTGTGTGTGTGTGTGTGTGTGTGTGTGTGTGTGTGTGTGTGTGTGTGTGTGTCTGTGTGTGTGTGTGTGTGTGTGTGTGTGTGTGTGTGTGTTGTGTGTGTGTGTGTGACTGTGTGTGTGTGTGTATGTGTGTGTGTGTGTGTGTGTGTATGTGTGTGTATATATGTGTGTCTGTGTGTGTGTGTGTGTGTGTGTGTATATATATATATATGTGTGTGTGTGTGTGTGGTGTGTGTGTGTGTGTGTGTGAGAATGTGTGTGTGTGTGTGTGTATGTGTGTGTGTGTATGTGTGTGTGTGTGTGTGTGTGTGTGTGTGTGTGTGTGACTGTGTGTGTGTATGTGTGTATGTGTGTATGTGTGTATGTGTGTGTGTGTGTGTGTGTGTGTGTGTGTCTTTAGACTGTGTTTTTAGTCTATGATACCCGAGGAAAACATTATTGTGTATCTTTATTTGTGTAGACCCCAAAAAATAAAAGACAAAGTGAGAATGTCTGATTTTGCTAAAAAACGAAAAATGACTTGGTTGTGTGTGTGTGTGTGTGTGTGTGTGTGTGTGTGTGTGTGCCTGTAAATCAGATTGATTGTAGCTTTAATTAAATTGTATGTGCTCCCAGAGATCGTGTCTCCCCTCCCCCCCCCTCTCCCTCTCTCTCCGTTACGGTAAGTATGAGACGCCGGATCACTCTCAATATTTCTTCCATTTCCCCCACAGAGTAATTCACACCGCAGTCCAGTGCCTCAGTCGTGCAGCAAGATGTCGTCTGACTCTCTCAGTAATGTGGGGCTTTTTGTTTTCAGGTTTAAAACAAATCAATATCACGAAGATGTAGTGAAATTATCAAAGTGCCATCTGCACAGAAACCAAGCTTTCATCTATTTACATGTATTTACCATAAACAGACGTTACAATCACATTGTACGAGTGTTTCTGTCCTCTGATGCATAACAAGCAACACAACTACATTTTAAAGAAAATAAAAAAACCCGCTTTTCTGTCTGTCCTTATATTTCACTATCAGACGTGCATGGAGAGAAGCCTTTCAGTTCGACACCTCACTACTTCTTCCATGGCTCCAACAGGATTGTTGACAATCAAAGTGCACATTCTTAACGGAGATCTACTCACACAAAGTACTTCCTTTTCTAGTGTTCAGCTTTCATCCACTAACGTGTATCTTTCAGTAACTTTTTGAGAGAATTAAGCATAAATCTGTCAAATGCTCAAAACGGCATTGTTTCACTGAAATAGCGTCAAAATCACAAACTGTCCATAACGGCCCGTCCACACGGCGGCGTGCGTTGAAGCTTACCGGCGGGCGTGTCTGAAACTCGACCAACAACCAATCACATGAATCTCCCGCCCCGGACACACAAGCAGCGGTTTGATTGGCGAGAGCTTGTACTGGCATACGATTCGATTGGCTGACGCTTCTGCCGAGGCGTCAAAAGTTGAACATTGCTCAACTTTTGAAGCGAGCAACGCCAGCAACGCCAGCAACGCCAGCAACGCCAGCCACGGCAGCCACGCCAGCCACGCCAGCAACGCCAGCAACGCCAGCAACGCAAGCAACGCCAGCCACGCCAGCCACGCCAGCCACGCCAGCCACGCCAGCCACGCCAGTCACGCCAGCCACGCCAGCCACGCCAGCCACGCCAGCCACGCCAGCCACGCCAGCAACGCCAGCAACGCTCCACGTCGCTTCCCACAATGCAGTTCGGTCACCCCGTTCAAAGTGAACGGGCAGACGCGTTGGAAGCTTCAACGCACGCCGCTGTGTGGACGGGCCGTACGAGTCACATTCTTAACGAAATCTACTCAAACAAATACTTCATTTTCTAGTGTTGCCGTTGACATCCACCTGGACCCTCTTCTTCTTCTTTATCGACACAAGCATTTGGACTAGTAGCTAATCCCTATGTTGTAAATGTATTGTCTTTTTAATGTACAACATATGTAGCAGTGTGTCCGTCTGGAAGAGGGATCCTTCTTTCCTCGCTTTCTCCCATTAACTGTTGGGTTTCTTTGGGCATGTTTCTTTGTCCGATGTTCGGGTCCAAGGACAGACTTATTCATATTTTGTACCAACTGAAAAGTCCACTGAGACAAACGTGTGATATTGGGCTTTTTATATACGCTTTGATCGATTGATTGCTTCCCCTTCCTAAGTCAAACACAGGTTCATTGAAATACAAAGCGGTGTTAATATGTGGAGATATATCCCGCTGAACAAAACGTATACATAATAAACCTTTGTTTGACACGGAGCTGCTTTTGTGGAGGCAACCACAAATCATGACTGCACTAATAACGCCCCCAAATACAAGTATGTGAACTTTCAATGATACGTCACGACAACTCAAACATCAGTAAAACGTGCATTTGTTGAGGACTATTTTCAGCTGGAGATTCAAACTAAATTGGTTCTTTACAAAGTATTTACAAGAGAAGTAAACTAAGGTTTCCATGTTAATAATAATGAGGATTATTTTATAGTTATTTAACAACGAGGCTACATGGCACAGAGGAATAGGATGTATCAGGATATCACACACATTATTTGTTGGTGGGATGGTTTGGGATACATTGATTGTTGATTTTGGAATTTGCAGGGATTTGTTGACAATAAGATGAACCTTTAATAATCAGAGACTGAAGGAAAAATGTGTAGGGAAGTCTGTCTTTGTTTGAGTGAAAATGGTGTCATGGTCTGGCTCTTGGCCATGACACCAGAATGGGGAAAGGACACGAGGTGCGGGTAAAGGAAGCTACCAAAATGAAACGGCAAAGTCCACCGAGACAAATGTCAAATGTGTGATATTGGGCTATATGAATACTCGTTGATTGATTGATTCCAAGACAAAAAGGAAGGATCGTTAAAGGTAGAGGCTGTGGCGCAGTGGGATAGTGCATTGGTGTTCGGGTCAGGGGAGCACAGGTTCAAACCCCACTGCAGTCAGCATGTCGTTGTGACACTTCACCCCAAATTGCCCGCAGTATTGAGTATGTAAGTCATGTCATGTAAAGCAATGGTCGTCAACAAATGCTACATGCTACACAGCCAAAGGTACATCTTCCTCTGCAGGAGAGTGTATACAATGTTAGAAAAATAAACAGTAAATATCAATCAGGTCTCACAAAGACACAACAACAAAACTTTTCCCTCCTTAATTTGATGCTTTTAATTACAGTGAGGATAAACCCCTCTTCATGCTCTCGTCTGAAAACAGTCCTCTGAGAGACTGGAGAGAAGGAGTCGGAGCAGATGGGTTGCCACCAGAGCTCCATCCTAATTTCCTCTTAAAGAGGGGGGGGGGGATCACAGTTGGCGCCTGCAGTTGGCATTTGTGAGAGTGACACTGTGATGTGAATTTTATTATTCTCTGTAATGAGCTGACAGCTATTGCATTGTTGTGCCTTAATCACGCTGGATTGGAATTGCCTTTTCCATTATGAGAAGCCACTTTCGATTCTCCTGCTCAGTTTCTCTCTCGCTTCTGTAATTCCCCGTCACCTGCCAGCGCGACAGAGTGTGGGGAAGCGCCTTGTTTTTATAAAAACACATGCACGAATATATCCTTAATGTATGCAAGCAGAAGATGTCTTTAATGATCGGCTCACTCCGGGGTGAAAACAGTAAAAGTGCACCGTGGAAAGCACAGAGAAAGATGACGCAGGGGAAAGAGAAACAACAATGTCTATCTTCTACAAATCTCTCCAAGTCAACAATTCCAACGATATTTAAATTCACATTGAACATCATTTTAAGAAACATCTTGGTAATGCACATTTAGTTTAGTTTATTTGTTTATAGTCTCGTAACAGTAAATGGAGCCGCTTTAGCCAACATTGCTAATTTCCAGCTGTTGTCCCCGGCCAGATGATAATAGACACCTTTTTCAAATCACAATACGTCACTAGTTATAAAGAAAGGATGAAAGACAAGTAGATACAGGCGACACAAGAGAACAATACAATGCATTTTAAGTGAGCTGTAAAGGTGGTCTGTATGTCTTTGATTTGAGTGGGTAGAGAGTTCCAGTTTTGTATTGCTGTGACCGAGAATGATAACTGACCAAAAGTTAGTATAACGGAGTTAAAAATGTGTAGACATAACTATTAGTTATACATTTACGATTTATAATAGGTTGTGAATTTTATTTTTATGAGATTGTTTCCTTTCGATGTTTTTGAGTTATGTTTCTGGTGGGAACACTTTCCCGTTGCACATCTTTTCCCATTTCCTGTATGTCATTTCCGCTTTCCCCTCACATTGAAGAGATCACTGCTGAGGGTAAGCTGTGCTAGGAATTGTGTTATAGTTCATTACAATTTTGTGTGGTAAACCGGCTATTTAAGTTTATGAAAGTGACGTATGTTGTTAAGTGTCAATTTGGGTATTTTATTAACCCGTTTTTGTTAAGTTTCCACCGTAAGAAATTGTATTTTTGAGTGATATCTACGGTGTGGTTTTGGCGGGAAATAGACGCGGTCAGCGCCATTTTCTTTGTTTACATGTCAACACTTTCGGAGTTCTTTCTTTTCTTTTGTAAAGATGTGCAACGCGGATGCAAAGAGAATATTATTTTTGTTCTCAGGTATGTTTATATTTTGCATTATTACTTAAAAATAAGATTTTCTTGGTAATTTAATAATTTCTCAATGTATAAATAAATACTAGACATTGAAGTGAGCACTGCTGAGGATGTGCAACGCGGATGCAAAGAGAATATTATCTTTGTTCTCAGAATAAATGCCAGAAAAGACACCCAGATGCTTCGCTGTCGTTTCCTGATCGACAGGTCGCTTACGGTCGTGACCCGTTACAGTAGCAAAGGTGCCACCATTAATGACTGGTTTAATTAAGGAGTAAGTAAGGATTTGGTACCATTGAGAGCTAGCTTGAGAAAACGCTACGCGGTCGAACGCGGTTCACAGCGAACAACATGGCAGTGTAATAAGGAATAAGAAGGTTCAGGTTCAGGTTCAGGTTATTTATTTGTACCCGTAGGTAGATTCTGTTTGCAGAGAAAAATACAAGGGTTCCATCCTGACACTAAAAACAAACACAAACAACAGACACATCTCTAATAAAGGACTAGTAAAAGTACAAGTATACCCTGCTCAACCAAATCTCAAAAATATTTAAAAAACATTTTAAGAAGGAAAACACTAGTACAAACATGGACATTCAAAATTCACAATTCAAAATTAAATAAATAAATAAAAATAGGCATCAGTGTGACGCTCCTATGATGTGTTAATGTGTGCAACAGCTGCTGGGATAAAACTGAAGAAGCACAGCATCAATTTGTGGGCGGTTGAGTTGCATTGTGGGTAATACAGAAGAATGAGGGGCATGTAATGATTCTGATGCATCAATTTGATACTTAAAACAAATAAAAACTGTCCATTTTGAGTCTGATAATGAAAGAAGAGTGCATTCAGTAGCCTTGAATGTTAATAAGTAACAAACTAGATTGTATGACATTTTATTTGCCTGTATATGAAATGGACGATATGCTTAAGGTCACCACACGATCACATATGTACTGTATCATCTGTGTATAAAAAAGACTTTTCCATCAAAAAACTTAACTTTATATCAGATAAAAACACTGAAAAACGAATTATTAAATAATTATCATGTCTCATTAAAGGTGGGGTAGGTAAGTTTGAGAAACCGGCTCGAGATCGCTAGAATTTGAAAATACACAACCGGAGAAAATCTGCCACTTCCTTATAGAGCCCCTCCTCCAACACACACGACATGACCAATGAGGGCACGAAATAAGTTTGTGCCCCGATGGAAGGCTGACAGGCTGACAGGCAGGTAGGCCATCCAGTCCGTTTAGCCGGCCGGTTGTACTTTTTACAGCGCCACGGCTTCTACAGATGACTTTTTTTTATGGATTTATTGTCAAAGCACTTCAGATATTCATTGCTATCGGGATGTTCAGAGCATTCCATGGAATATAACAAGTGTATCTCGAGCCGGTTTCTGAAACTTACCTACCCCACCTTTAAGACCAGTGTTTGAATGAAACAAGGTACATTTACTCACTTATTGTACTTAAGTATAATTGTACTTAATATGTGTAATTATAAAAAACCATGATATTCCTTTAATATAGGATGCAGTGCTGTACTACTACATTTCATTTAGCTAACCTTTATGTAGAGCAACTTACAATAATTGCAATAACGAGGAAAAGGTTTATTTGCTGAAAATAAGTCAAACTATTGCAAGTGCTGGTGTATTAGTTTAAAATGGGTTAAGCTCATCGAGTGCGGCCAATACTAATCTATACTGTCATTAAAAAGTGTCTGAAATTGGCTCCACGTTGAAAAACAACATGAAAATGATATGAAATATTTCTGTTATTTAATTATTAATACAATTTCAATTGAGACATTTACACGTTTTAAAAAGACCAAGTCCTTCTTGTATATGTCTTAGTAGCTCGAAGTGATGCATCGTACAGATGTAGAAAAACCCTTCACCCTTTCTAAAGTATTTTCTCATCCTCGCTTGTTCACGCAAAAAGTGATGAAAGGACGTTCCGGAAGAAATACTAAAAAGAGCTGGAGGCAGATTTCCTCTCCTCGTCATGTCTGTCGTTGCGTAGAGTTGTCAAGTTGTTTCAGGAAGTTGCACACAAATGATGTCCGACCCACAACACCTCATTTGAGATGTCAGAAAAATGTGCAGGGAGGAAGTTCCCGTCACTGTTTGACAGGAGGTGTGTGTGAAGCACATCAGACAGAGTCATTTACTGCACACACACGTCGATGTGTAGCCAGTGGACAAATAAAAGTGACCAACATGCGTGTGTTGATGAAGACTCAGGCCCATGATGAACACATGACAACAACATGTTTTACAGACACAATTAACACTTATAGTTGCGTGTCTTGTTACATAAGAATAGATCATATTTGTTAAGTGTTATTATGGGAGAATTACTATTCTTGTGCCGCCGGAAAAACTCTCAACTAATGGCTTATTACTTGCAGAATATGGTCATGCAGAATAAGGCATTAATAAGTGTTGTCAGGGTTTGAGTTGTGTGTGTCTGGTGTTGGGGTTATTGTGCTGTTCTGTTCTCCCTGTCTCGTGTTTTCCTCCTGGTTTCTCGTCTGGTCCTTCTCCCTGTGTTTGCCTTCCTGTCGTTAGTTTCCCTGGTGTGTCTGATTGTCTAATTGTGTTCACCTGTTAAGATAAGATAGAGCTGTATTGTCTCCCTCAGGAGAAATGTGTCTTGGGCATCGAGATAATACACATAAAACATTCAGGTAATCAGTCATAGATACAGAACAGAGATCACATGGCAAAGAGACAAACAAGAAACATACAGGTACAGAACTTTCCCTATTGCACATACATAAATCAATATTGCACTTCCCTATTGCACCTATGCATAGTGTCCATCAAATTGCACATATCCCTATTGTATCCATATCTATTTACACATAATCCACTTCCCCTATTTAACCTTCTCGATTGCACAAACCACACTGTAAACATTGCACCTCCCAACAACTCCTAACAGCATAATCACAATTGTTCCTGACTGTTCAGCAGCTTGAGTGACAGCGGAACAAAGGAAAATGTATACCTGTTCAATCTACAGTTTGGTAATCTATACCTTCTGCAGCTCAATCTCTCTACACAGTAGTGTTAATTTCGTTGACTAAAACTATGACGAAATATGTTCGTCAACGACCTTTTTTTCCATGACGAAAACGAGACGATGACGAGACGGCACCGACGGCAGTAAACAATAACTGTAACGAAATCATCATGCAATATCGTTGACGAAAAGTGACGAGACGAAAATGTAGTTTACTAAATAAAAACTATGACAAAATCTCTCTTTACTTTCGTTGACGAAAAATGAGGAGACGAAATATTATCAAAGATAACGTTAAATCTCTGATAGTCAGTTTTTCTCCCAGCAGTTCCATTTCCGGTGCTGCGGCAGAGCAGCAGCTGTTTCTGTGCTGCGCGCGGCGGTACATTTGAATTACACCGGGCAGCGGCACAATATGAACTGTCAGGAAGACTCGGGTCTAACTCATGGTCTCACTAACCTTATTTAACAGAAAATAAAATGGCACCAACAGGGTTTAGGAGCAGTGGTCGCACTCGCGTTAACCGAATACCCCCCGTCAGCGCGAGTGAGTGATACATTGTGCACTCGACGGATAATAATGGATTATGACGGAAATGTTACGATCCTGTCCGTCAAAATGACTGACAACGAAAAAGTCTAAAGCTACCACTGCTTGGGAGAAAGAAACGATGTGATATTTGGGCCCATTTTCGCTACAATGAGGCGGAGAAAAAAAGCGAATGCATTGTTTCATCAGAAGGGAAGCAATGTGGCCATAACACAGCTGGTAACAACACCACAAACCTGATACTCTCTGCAAAGCTGCTTTCTTAATCATTCAAACCTGCTTTTCATCAATAAGGACAAGATAATCTTATTTATTTATATACTAAAATGACAAATTATTGGTTTTGGCTAGTTTGACTGAAATGTTCTATATAATCTGATGACTAAAAAAGACTCAACAGTTTTCATTGACAAAAAGTAGACTAAAATAATTAGTTTTTTTTGACTAAAATAAGACTAAAATGCTCAGACTTTTAGTCGACTAAAACTTGACTAAATAAAAACAGGATGAAGGTGACTAAATATGACTAAAACTAAAAAGGAAATTTAACACAGGACTAAGACTAAAATAAAAAAATAGCTGACGAAATTAAACACTACTACACAGGACGTGTTTGGGGTCGCATGGGATTTGACGGCTTGCTTTCTCACCATCTCCTCAAATATCTCCTGAGGAGAGGATGGTGGAAGCATGTCAATTATTTTTCCAGCCCTTTTTATCCAGCTCTGGAGTTGTGATTTAGATTGAACTGACAAGTTACCAAACCATGTTGCCATAACGAATAATAGACTCTGCCCTGTAGAACATTAACATGATGCATTTATCCACTCCATGAACCCGGAGCCGGCGCAGAAAATGCAGGCGCTGGCTTATCTCTGAGCTACCCGATCCACCTGATGGGCCAGCCTAACTGAGCATCAAACTAAACCCCCACATATTTAAAACGTGAAACCTGCTCAACTCCCTCCTGTTGATAAGGACGGGGCTGTGATCGCCTGCTGACTTGGGGTCAAAGGTCATTTCCTTTGTTTTTTTAACATGTGACACCAGGTCGTGCGCCTCACACCACTTCACGACCTCTTCAATCTTAAGTTTATACATAGACATGTCTGAGTCTCTCGTCAGTAGACTAAGTGTGGCTGTGTCACCAGGAAACTTTATAATGTGGTTGTGTGTGTGCTGACTCCTGCACTCATGTGTGTCGAGTGTGAAGAGAAGAGGAGAGCTAACCTCGCAGCCTTGTGGCGCCCCGGTGCTTATGGCCTGTGTGTCAGAGAGGGTCGAGTTCACTTTCACCTGCTGCTGTCTTTCAGTTAGGAAGGAGTGGTACCATCTGATCAAGTAAGGGTTCACCTCCATCTGTTTTGAGCTTCTTTAATATCATTTGGGGAAGAATAGTATTAAAAGCTGAGCTAAAGTCCATGAACATTAATCTAGCATAAGCTAAAGGATTTTCCAGGTGTTTTAGAATAAAGTGAGTTGAGGAAGTCAGAGCATCTTCTGTACCTCTACTATCGCTGTACGCAGACTGGTAGGGGTCCAAGAGGTGTTGCACCTCAGTTCGCAAGTTCCCTACAATAATCCGTTCTAGTGACTATTGTTTCTTGTCTGGTCCTTCTCCCTGTGTTTGCCTCCCTGTCGTCAGTTTCCCTGGTGTGTCTGATTGTCTGATTGTGTTCACCTGTTGCCCTTGTGTGTCTACCTCCCCTGCCCGGCTGTTTCTTGTCCCGTGATTACCCCTCCCTGTATTTAGTCTTGTCTTTCCCTGTGTTCCCCTGTCGGTTCATTGTTTTGTTTTTCTGTCTCCCTCCATGTCAGTCACCGTCAGCTTTTTGGTATTGTATCTTCCTTGTGTTTCCTTTGTGTTTTCTGCCATGTTTTTTGCCATCAGCTTTTAAAATAAAGCTCGCTTTTGTTTTCTAGACCAACTTACCTTTTTTTTTGTAGTCTGCTTTTGGGTCCTACCTTTCCAGAATCGTAACAAGTGTTTTATAATGACTAATAAAGAGCCAATATACTGCTAATAAGCATGTTAAATAACAACTAGTTTATGGTGAATTTGTGTACCTTCATATAAAGTGTTACCAAAAAGTATATTTACATGTAAATAGAATATGATGTGCACAAGAACAGAATATGAAATTAAATAATGTAAATTAAGACAAAATGAAATACGGTTCATTTAGTTTGAACAGTCTCATCTTGTGAGAGCGTGTTCTGCCTCACTCACACAGGGTCTCCTCTGAACTCCTCTGTCCGTCACTCATCAGTTCAGAGCGATGGAATGAAAGTAAAGATGAAGAGTCGCAGTCCGTCATCAGGCTGTCTTGAATAGTCTCTGCGGCTTCAGACAGAGCATCAGCAGGAGGGAGAGGGAAGCACCCAAACATTCAGGAGATGACCATCAGCAGGGCTTCTGGTTACAGCTGACGTCTTCATCAGGTCATGTTAGGTAGTGTTTGTAGAAAGACAGGCTGCGATCAGACTGTTTCCTGATGGAGAACGCGAGGCTAGGTCTTGTATAAATAGGTTTAGGTTTAATTACATAATCAGAATAGATAATTTATCCCAGTGAGACATGATGAAGACTCAGACTCACGGTGAAGACATGATGAAGACTCAGGCTCATGATGAAGACATGAAGACATGACGAAGACATGATGAAGACTCAGACTCACGGTGAAGACATGATGAAGACTCAGGCTCATGGTGAAGACATGATGAAGACTCAGACTCACGGTGAAGACATGATGAAGACATGATGAAGACTCAGACTCATGATGAAGACATGATGAAGACATGACAAAGACATGATGAAGACTCAGACTCACAGTGAAGACATGATGAAGACTCAGACTCATGATGAAGACATGATGAAGACTCAGGCTCACAGTGAAGACATGATGAAGACATGATGAAGACTCAGACTCACAGTGAAGACATGGTGAAGACATGATGAAGACTCAGGCTCATGATGAAGACATGATGAAGACATGATGAAGACTCAGACTCATGATGAAGACATGGTGAAGACATGATGAAGACTCAGGCTCATGATGAAGACATGATGAAGACATGACGAAGACTCAGACTCACGGTGAAGACATGGTGAAGACATGATGAATACATGATGAAGACATGATGAAGACATGATGAAGACTCAGACTCATGATGAAGACAGGATGAAGACATGATGAAGACATGATGAATACATGATGAAGACATGATGAAGACATGATGAAGACTCAGACTCATGATGAAGACAGGATGAAGACATGATGAAGACATGATGAAGACTCAGGCTCATGAGGAAGACATGACGAAGACATGATGAAGACTCAGACTCACGGTGAAGACATGATGAAGACATGAAGAAGACTCAGGCTCATGAGGAAGACATGATGAAGACTCAGACTCATGACGAAGACATGATGAAGACATGATGAAGACATGATGAAGACTCAGGCTCATGAGGAAGACATGACGAAGACATGATGAAGACTCAGACTCACGGTGAAGACATGATGAAGACATGATGAATACATGATGAAGACATGATGAAGACATGATGAAGACTCAGACTCATGATGAAGACAGGATGAAGACATGATGAAGACATGATGAAGACTCAGGCTCATGAGGAAGACATGACGAAGACATGATGAAGACTCAGACTCACGGTGAAGACATGATGAAGACATGAAGAAGACTCAGGCTCATGAGGAAGACATGATGAAGACTCAGACTCATGATGAAGACATGATGAAGACATGATGAAGACATGATGAAGACTCAGGCTCATGAGGAAGACATGACGAAGACATGATGAAGACTCAGACTCACGGTGAAGACATGATGAAGACATGATGAAGACTCAGACTCATGACGAAGACATGATGAAGACATGATGAAGACATGATGAAGACTCAGACTCATGATGAAGGTCTCGATGCAATCCTTGTCAGCCCAAACTGTCTGGAAGCCATTAAAGGAAACGTAGGAAACATTGTTGATGGAAACATTGCCAGAACAGTCCGTAAGAAATCGAAGGTAACGTTGTCGTCAGGTGTTTCCGTAAAGCACATTAAACCTTATGACTGCTGTCTCACATCGTTAGCTCGTCCATTTCATCAACCAGAGATCGTACGTTGCCCACGATGAGACGGAGACACAGCTTATATTTTATTTTCTCCATAATCTGAATCCAGCTCTCCCTCTTCGTCTCTTCAGTTCATCCTGCATCCTTTCTGTCCCTCTCAGAGGTTTCAGAGGAGACATATCTGTTGTTCTGACCTCCGTGTCAGCCAGCTTCAGAGCGATCAACTTCCCCTGGTGTAAACAGTGCTGACGTATACCAGCGGAAATGCAATGGCGGAAAAACTAAATCTGTATCTACTAAAATGTTTAGAAAGGGCACAGCTTAAGAAGTTACTAATATAAGTTACTCATAGATAAATAACACTTTAGGTAAAGTAAGAAAGCAACAGGCATGCATGGTTGGCGCATACTTATACACATCTTCATTGTCAAGTGATATTTGCTTGTGGGTTACAGATAGTATAAAACCTGTAAGATCCTCTCAGTCTCGGACACTCATAAATATTCTGTCTCCTATCGTACAACAATATAATCTTCACCTCAAATCACCTAAAGTGGTCCGTATTGTATTATTTCCTAATGTTCCTGAGGGCTTGACAACCCTTTAGTGAATACCTAATGACTCCCCCTTGTCAATGATTCAGATCAGGTAGCGTGTGAATGTTTTCTCGAAGACAAATTGGGTGCAAAATAACCATGAAAATGTATCATCCGTTGAAGCGTGGCTGTCATTTTGGAGGCGAGACAGAGAAGTGAAGTCCAGTGCTGTGGATGTGAATATATATCCAGATACAGCTCACTGTGGACAGGCAGAGAGAAACGCCACAGGCAACATACACACACACACACACACACACACACACACACACACACACACACACACACATATGCACGGCCCGCCTGCCATGTCCAACACAATTCATCCATAAACTCAGCTGTCCTCTCTTCAACAACATAGGTAGAAACGCTGCTGGTGAAAATAGAAACCCGATTAAACCCCCTGTTGACGACACCTGTCGATACGACTTAAGCCCGGAGGATGATGTGTTGTTGCCTCGTGATTCATTACAGCGTGTGTTGTGCACGGTTTCTTTTAGTCTACTTCTCAATTTACCGCTGCAGAAATATTCTATTTGATGTAATGTGTGTTCTTTGTTCTCCAGGAGATTGAGTTTTTGGATCCGAATTTTAGTTTTGTCACGGCTGCATGCAAACACGGCATTGCACATACATTCAAAATTATATACAATAGAACAGGGGTGTCAAACTCAATTTCTTCGCGGGCCACATCAGCATTATGGTTGCACTCAAAGGGCCGGTTGTAACTTTAAGACTATATATCAAAATACATATATACATATTGAATATATATAAAATAATGTATTATATTTATATTACATCATTGCCTCTGCATTAGATTATTATCGGACAGGGTAATAACTTCATAATTAACTACGTCTGAAAGCAGAAGTCTAGGGCAAATCATTGCAAGTCTCTTCACTGAGAATGTTACAAAATGATTTAAAAACAAATCTAATTATGAGAAAAAGGCAAATTCTAAGAAAAATTAATATTTTGAAGAAAATAAGTCAAATTCTGAGAAAAAAAACTTGTTCTGAGAAAAAAAGGCAAATTCTGAGAAAAAAGTCAAATTTGAGATGCATTGTGGGATATGTAGTTTATGGGCAACGTGCTTCTGTAAATCGGCATGTAACCGTATAATATTCTTTGCAATCTCTTGAGGGGCCGCATGAGATGAAGTCGCGGGCCGGATTTGGCCCCCGGGCCTTGAGTTTGACACCCCTGCAATAGAACATATACATAAACAGCAACAATATACATATCAACAGTGCGTGATATACTGTAGAGCAGCGGTTGCCAACCTAATTTGCAAAACATTATTATTTGTGTGGAAACATTTCATTATTAAGATTTTTTTTTATTTGAACCTCTTTTCCTTTCTCTTCCTTGATTCTCCTTAGCAACGGTCATTACAGTCCTTAGCAACGGTCATTACAGTCCTTAGCAACGGTCATTACAGTCCTTAGCAACGGTCATTACAGTCCTTGACAGCGGTCTGCTCTACTGGATTAACAACGTGTCACATGTTCTGAATTTACCAATCAGAACTGTATTTAGCCTCAGTATTATTTGTGGTTGAATGTGGGCCGCGAACATCTTTTAGATTCTTAAGTGGGCCCTGAGTTGAAAAAGGTTGGGAACCGCTGCTATAGAGAACCCCTGTTGAATACATGGCATCTTTAAGGTGAAGTGGACGAGGAGAGTGTGTGATGTGCTTGTGTTCGCTTGTGTTGTAGTAGTGAGTAAAGACTTTTTGTTTTAACTTATTCACGCCTGGGCGTCCATTTTGTGTCAACTCAACTCTCTCATGTGTCTGGACAACAAGACCGACGACTTATTGCCAAGGAGGAGATGATCCAGAAGTGAAACAACGTAGTGTAATATTTTATGTTGTTAACCCGATTAAAAAACATGCAGGGTGGAAAAGCTCTGCTTTATGAAACTAAAGCAGTGTTCATCAGTCTCTTGAAGCAGCGTTGAGACGGAGAAGGTTTTGAATAAACTGACTGAACTCTTTAGGTGACAGTAACGTCTCCACTTCTCTCCTCACTCTCCGGCTGGGAAAGGTTTCTTATATACGGTGTTTGCTAAGTATTCAGAAATCAATGTAAGCATACCCAAGGCTGGCAGATTTGAATATTGAAATATCCTGCAGTAGTGAAGGTTGTACTGCGAAGAAGTAGAGGTACATTTGAGGATTAAATACGACTGTTTCTTGTGTAAAAAGAAGAGCTTGCTTTTGCCTACATTGAGTTTTCCTTAAATGCCTTTGTAAGAATGTATTTATGCTGTATTTGTTCTGACATGTCTTTTGCTTTTAATCTCTAAAGCACTTTGAATTGCCACGTGCTGAAAAGTGCTACATAAATACAATTGCCTTGCCTTGCCTATTGGTCTTCTTTAATGTAATGTGTTTCCATTTATTCAGAGATGGGAGAAGTTACTCAGATCTTGTACTTGAGTAAAAGTAGAAGTACTCAGATCTTGTACTTGAGTAAAAGTAGAAGTACTCAGATCTTGTACTTGAGTAAAAGTAGAAGTACTCAGATCTTGTACTTGAGTAAAAGTAGAAGTACTCAGATCTTGTTCTTGAGTAAAAGTAGAAGTACTCAGATCTTGTACTTGAGTAAAAGTAGAAGTACTCAGATATTGTACTTGAGTAAAAGTAGAAGTACTCAGATCTTGTACTTGAGTAAAAGTAGAAGTACTCAGATCTTGTACTTGAGTAAAAGTAGAAGTACTCAGATATTGTACTTGAGTAAAAGTAGAAGTACTCAGATCTTGTACTTGAGTAAAAGTAGAATTACTCAGATCTTGTACTTGAGTAAAAGTAGAAGTACTCAGATCTTGTTCTTGAGTAAAAGTAGAAGTACTCAGATCTTGTACTTGAGTAGAAGTACTAATATCTTATACTTGAGTAAAAGTAGAATACTCAGATATTGTACTTGAGTAAAAGTAGAAGTACTCAGATATTGTACTTGAGTAAAAGTAGAAGTACTCAAGTCTTGTACTTTAGTAAAAGTAGAAGTACTCAGATATTGTACTTGAGTAAAAGTAGAAGTACTCAGATCTTGTACTTGAGTAAAAGTAGAAGTACTCTGATCTTGTACTTGAGTAAAAGTAGAAGTACTCAGATCTTGTACTTGAGTAAAAGTAGAAGTACTCAGATCTTGTAATTGAGTAGAAGTACTCAGATCTTGTACTTGCGTAAAAGTAGAAGTACTCAGATCTTGTACTAAAGTAAAAGTAGAAGTACTCATATCTTGTACTTGCGTAGAAGTAGAAGTACTCAGATCTTGTACTTGAGCAGAAGTAGAATACTCAGATCGTGTACTTAGTCAAAGTAGAAGTACCAGAGTGTAGGAATACTCTGTTCCAGTAAAAGTCCTGCATTCAAAATGTTCCTCAAGTAAAAGTAGAAAAGTATGATCATCAAAATATAGTTGAAGTAGCGACAGTAAAAGTAGTCATTTTTATGTTGAGTTTATGGTCTGCATCTCTAGTTTCAAGTCTTCTTCAATACAACATGAGGTAGCATGATGCCTACCCTCTTATAGAAAAGCGTTCAATAATGTAAAATACTTTATTCCACCACTGAGAATAATTTGCCGCATTTTTTAATTATCCGAAATGTATGAATGAAGTCTCAGACTGTATCATATTACTGTTTTTCGTCCAGTCGTCTTCAATTTCCTCACTTTTGATTGAATGTTCCCTCTGGGTCCTCGTGTGTGTGTATGTGTGTATTTGTGTGTGTGTGGCATAGCATTACTATACTTGTGGGGACCTAAATCTGTTTACACATAAGGGGAATCATTAATTTTAGGGTGAAGACTTGGTTATGGTTAAGGTTAGGATAAGTCTCCAGGAAATGCATGTACGTCAATGTAATGTCCCCTGAAGTGATGTATACATGGTATGTGTGTGTGTATGTGTATGTGTATGTGTGTGTGTGTGTGTGTGTGTGTGTGTGTGTGTGTGTGTGTGTGTGTGTGGGAGCCATGCTGGGTTCGCTCTCTGCTGCAGATGATACACATTGAGCTGCCTTCCCATCAGCCCCCTGTATTACCACGGACCCACTGACTCACTCAACAGCTGCCCAGGGTGTGTGTGTGTGTGTATATTTACAGTGTGGACTGCCAGTGGCGCGTGAGTGCTTACATTTGTGAGTGAAATGATGCAAGTGTGTGTGTGTGTGTGTGTGTGTGTGTGTGTGTGTGTGTGTATAGAGTCAATTGTTGCCAAGTCTATGTGCATGATTTCATTTGAAGGTAGCATGAATGATGCATGTGTGTGTGTGTGTGTGTGTGTGTGTGTGTGTGTGTGTGTGTGTGTGTGTGTGTGTGTGTGTGTGTGTGAGAGCTAAAGTGAAACGATGGTGAGGAATACGTGCTTATGTTCGTGTCATCGCCCGCTGGTTTGCCACTTCTAGATGTTTCAAACATTCTGCCTCCTCCAAAGTTTAGGAACGAATGTTTCTCAAAAACACAGCTCAGCTAATCCAGGAAATGTCGTGCATTCGATCCGCATCAAACCATTAGAACGAGTCGCTATCGAACCGACCCATCTGTCAGAGAAACCGCGTTGGAATGAAAAGGTAAATCTGTTTTGTTCATTTTGAAGATCCTCTCCACTGTTTGCGCCCGCTGTGATGTGAAATCTGTAATTCAGAGTAAATGTGGCGCAGCGGATACAGCTCAGTGTGAAGCACAGACACCACGGAAGAAGAAGATCCTTTTACTTTAGGAAAGTAGGTACCAATGAGAGAGCAGTGTCAGAAACACAGAAGAAGAAGTCTGAAGGTGGTTTGGGATTATTGGGAAGAACGATAGACTCTAACAATCTCAGTGAAATCCATGACGTCAGCCATCTTGGAAGGATACAATCGAATGTAAACGTGTTAAACGTGGTCTTTAAGCACTGTTGCGTTGTTTATTACTCGTATAATATTATAATAATTACCAAGTATATTATTATGATTATGTCAATGTGTAAGAAGCATTTAAATGTTGTTACTGGAAGACAGTAAGGTAGCTTAATAAAATAAAATTGAGTCTTGTTTAGATTTTCCCAATGTAGGGGTTTAACACAATCAAATCAAAGTTTAGTTATATAGCCCAATGTCACAACATACGATTGTCTCAGTAGATTTACAGAAACAAACATCAATATTGTATATAATATAATTACAGGAAGTAAAGGAAAAGAGTAAAATACAAATAAAATGAATTAAGATATAAGAAAAAAGACAAAAGGCGCTTTCACACCAAGTACTTTGCCGTACTCAGTTCATCAGAACTCTTTAGTTCTCATGAACTAAGTACAGGTCGCGTTCACACCGGAATAAGTCCCAGGGGAAGGATTAGTCAAATGAAGCTGCTGACGTCACTTCTTCTTCTTCTTCTTTGGGTTTACTGGCAGGCCGCAAACCACTTCACGGCGTATACTGCCGCCCGGAGTCCTGGGGGTTGGGGACTGGCGTCAGTAGAAGCCGGGACTCCCAGCAGCTTCTACTTCAGCTTTAGCCCCGGATGTTTTTTCTTTAGCCCCGGACAATTTTCTCCCTCAATACTATAATACATTACCCGTGCTTTACCTGAACCTCATCATGACACTAGAGAGGACGGCAGGAGTGTACTTTCCCGTGTTCAGTGAATGCAACAGAGGCAAGACACCAGGCCAACCAGAGAGTTGCATGGAAATAAACGTATCTTATTGGCTGACAGGTACCTATCCTGTGACAATGTTTAAACTGCCAGTCGGACTCTGAGTTTTTGAAGATGGACATAAGACAATTTTCTCTTAAAAAAGACGACAATTCTCAAATCGTGGCTCCAGTGGCGACTGGTCATTAAGTGCACAGCCCCACCTAGTGTCAGAAGAAAGTGTTAAAAATAATGATTACAAAAAAATATATATATATAAAATATATTTTAAGATCATGTTTAATCGTCTGATTCATCTCATTGCTGTTTTAGTGTTCTTCTAATTAGTGTCTACAGTTTGTGCCTATTGAGCCAAGTGGGACAAAACCCGATCCTGCCCCTCCCTCTCACTGTCTAAGTGAACGGTGACTGTAAAAACTACACTGCGCATGCTCAGAGTATTGTCCTATTTAATGTGTGTGGCAAAAAATAATGACCATAGGGGCATAGAGCTGCCATCCCCACCATACGTCATCTCACATCATTCAGAGCTGATTGGCTGGAAGTACGTGTGCCGCGAAAAGTGGTGTGTGAAGAGGAGACGAGAGACGCGTCCTAAAACCAGGAAGTAAGCTGCGCATGGCTTCCCTCCACAAAAAAGCAACGAGATTTCTCCATAGGATTTTAGAAAATAGCACAAAATAAGATCTGTGGGAAACGTAGCTGTTAGATAAATGCATGTTTTGTTCAGCCAGAAAATATCCACAGACTTAAGTCAGGTGTGTGATGCCTCATTCAAGACATTCAGTGTCCTTTTTTTAACAGAAGACCGCAGAAGCATTAGTTTTTTGTTTTTGAGGAATGGAACAATTTCACACACAGATATAGGGAGGCTAGACCTATACAATTGATTTATTATGGTTTATAATTTAATGTCAAGACGAAGAAGAAGAAGAAGAAGAAGAAGAAGAAGAAGAAGAAGAAGAAGAAGAAGAAGAAGAAGAAGAAGAAGAAGAAGAAGAAGAAGAAGAAGAAGAAGAAGAAGAAGAAGAAGAAGAAGAAGAAGAAGAAGAAGAAGAAGAAGAAGAAGAAAAAAGATGGCTGAACTGTTCAGTGTCAATCCCGTGGAGATGGAGGTTATAAATCTCCAAAATCATGTTCATCTTAAGTCTCAGCAAAACTCTCAACATGTCTGGAGCCTTAGAACCAGAAAACGATAAGAACATTCACCAAGCAGCTTTATGTGGCTCTGCATGCCTTTGTGAAGCAGCTTTTTCTGACATGAATGACAGCTAAATACAGAACAAGACCGACTGATGAACATTTAAATGACTCTGTTAGAGTGAACCTAAGTGGGTCCAGCACACCCCTCTATGGCGGACTCCATGCAGCGCCATTCATCTCGCTGACTGTGGAAAAGAGTGAATGCACTTATTTTACACATGTGCCATATGATGCTTGCAAGGTGGTGATTTATGTGGACCAAAATAATATGTGAGAAATGTTCGTTTTCTTGGACCTTGAAGTTAAGATTTGTGATAAGCTAAGTATTGCAATTTCACACGTCTACAAAAGTATAGCTTAATTCAACTCATGAGGGCTATGTGAAGAAATGTAAGCGATGTGATGCAAGTAGCTCTTGGCCACTTTCATGTTTTCAAAGTAGCTCTCAGATGAAGAAAGGTTGGAGACCCCCAGGGTCGGCGTCATGGGGGGGCATTCGCGGGCCATTTGCCGGTTTTTTTCTTTTTTTAATCATATAAGTGAACACGTTTCCACTAAAGGTTTTTTGTGTGAAATACATCAGAAATAAAGAATACAAATATGAAACACAGCCTGAGGTGTGCTCACTGCTGCTCTCTGATTGGTGTGTTGCTTGACCAATGACCCCCGACCGTTTTTTTGTTATCATTACGTGGCTGTGTGTTTAGATGAAAGCCCGGTGGCGATCTGTTCATCTGTTACACTGATTATACAGTAAAGCCATCGAAAATAATATGATATACAGTACAGTACAAGTAGCCTACTTCTGGGTCTCTGTGTTTCATTCAAGCTCGGCTCTCTGTGTGTGGCACGAGCGCATTTGAGTGCTCGAGCGGTAACGTGGAATGTTGTTAGCATCTGGTTAGCTAGCTATGCTAACGGATATAAAGGAGCATCCCCCCGGACCCCCCTAGAAGAGGTGAGGACCTAGAGGAGGTGAGGACCCCCCTAGAGGAGGTGAGGACCTAGAGGAGGTGAGGACCCCCTAGAGGAGGTGAGGACCCCCTAGAGGAGGTGAGGACCCCCCTAGAGGAGGTGAGGTCCGCCCCCCACTCATAAGAAATAGCACTTTACCCCTGCCTATATGCCGTGAGCTGGTTACGGAGCCTTCATTGAAACAGTAATTCAGACGCAATTAGCCTATAAAAGGCCTCAAACTGGAAGCACTGTCTGGGCCGTCTTTCTCACTCAGGTAGGTAGATCTCGCCTTTCACCTAGGCCGAGGTCGGTGATCTTGGGCTTAAAAAGGTTGGTGACCACCGCTCGAGCACATATCAAGAAAAAGAAAAATGTACTTTATTCTTTATAATCACTGTGAAAATGCCCAGATGTGGATCCGTACTCCTCTTTTCAAATCTGAATCACACCTTTTGCGTGGAATATTTGATAAACACTTTTAATATCACGGTGCATTCATGGTCACCTGCAGGACATTCACTGTATACGCTGTTGTTCATGCGAGCCTCGTCTGTCGACATTTTAGCATTTTATGAAATCACCGAAGCAGATCCGGACGAAATGAGAGCTATTTATAAAGAAGACGTGGATGTTTCTTTTTGCAGAGAGGTGTTGCCGAGGCTCCGTAAGAACACAGCACTGAACGGAGGTTTTCTGAGTTCACGTCTTTAATCGTCGTCGAGGGAGAGCTGACCTGCAGCAGAGACTCAAAGAATATACAACGTAATGCAATAATAAAACAGGAGAGATAAAATACATAAAACATGTAATACGGGACGAGCATTGGGCTGGACTTACTAGAATATGCAATGTCATAAAGCTCACCTGTATCGGCTGATAAGCAAAGGTGATGATAAAGACTAATTAACCTAATTTGACGGAAAACGAAAGACTGGAAGGTTTTCTCTGCAACACTAAGCACTTTGGTCTTACCTTAATACATTTCAATTAAAAATATATGTTATTTTTGGACTTTGAGCTGCATGTTTTGTATGAAAGTGCTATAAAAATGATGTTTTTTTATTATTAAATCCCATTAGTGTTCATATAAAGACTTTATCATTTCCATCATTCTCCAATCCATGTTTATTGCTCTCCCATATTGTTAGATGTATACCATCATCAAAACAGAAAATACACTTTGGAAGAGGTCAGGCAATGTTTTAGAAGTTTATTTTCCTTTAAGAATGAAACTTAAGGCCTAATTTCATAAGTACATTCACTCATGCGATACATTTCTTGTAGCATATGTAATAATAATGATAATTCGACAGATTTATAGTACTTGTATACATCCAGAGGTTTGCCATGTCCGCTAAACTTGTTCAGTTTAATGGACAGATTTAACTTCAGTGTTTCTTTCGCAGTGTTTTGACATAACCAGTCAATATAAGACTATATATTTCTTGACATATAGCCTATTGCCTGATGCTTTATAACATAATATAAAGATATCCTATGTGTTTTAAATTCATTTTGAAACCATTTGGCTGAATTTAGCTTCATTATAAGCTGGTTAGTATGACTGACAATATGCTGGCATTTACATATTATCTAGGATATTGTCTTTATATTATATTCTTTATCAAAAACACAAAGAAGATATATCATTTGAGTTTGTCTCATTGTGTTACTTTTGTCTCGTCTGACAGGGTCTAAAGTAACAATGCATGACTTCTGCTCAAACTCAAATCAACCAAATTATCTTTTTGTCCTCCTGATCCATTTCTATAAAAACCTGAGCTGATCACATTTTGGCCACTTTATGATGTCATAACGATTTTTTTGGCTTGTGTACCCATTAGCCAATCACCAACCAAGGTAACCCCCCCCTTATCACCTGAATCTCCTCCGAGAGCACCATTGTGTTATTTTTAAACAATCATCTCTCAGAGGGGCGTGGCCAGCAGCAGCTCATTAGCATTTAAAGCTACAGACACAGAATCAGCACTTTTGAAACAGAGGGGATTATGGGTAATGCTGCAATGATCTGTTTGGTGTTTCAGCCAATCAGAGACAGGCTCTATATATATCTGAGACCTGTAATATATTGATGAGAAACAGTATAATAAACTTTTAAAGGGTTTAATATCCTTCCACTGAACCACAGCTTGCTTCTCCCAGGTGTTGCTTTGGAACTGTCCTCAGCTCCTCTCCTGCAATCTGGAAATTAATGTGGGTGTCATTGTGCTGCGGGCTCTCCAGAAAGTGAAGAGGAACCTTGTCTTTTCTGCCAGGAGATGCACCGGTTTGTCCTTCCAGACATCTTTACAGTTTCTGGCAGAGGCTCCGTCCGTCGGCCACGGCCAGAAAATTACATCATGCAGAACATTAGATCAAGCAGAACATTACATCGTGCAGAACCTGAGCAGACATCAGGTCAGTTATATCTCAGGTGAAATGCATTATGAATTGGAGGGTGCTTTACATTCTCTGTAAAGTGCACTGCTTGTTTGAGCTACTTCACCGTGAGTGAGAGGGCGATAAAGAACCGTAAAAAAGACTGAAAGATAGCAAGGCATTACTTCCAGACATGGCAAAGGTACACACATCCTGTACTCAAGTAGAAGTACAGATACTCGTGTTTAAAAATACTCTGGTGAAAGTAGAAGTACTGACTAAACTTCTTTACTCAAGTCAAAGTAAAGAGGCTTTGAAGTGTCCTTCAGTAGAAAGTACCCATAGCTAGCAGCTGCTTTAAAGAGTACCTGACCTCCCTTTATATCAATAGAACAATAATGTCATTGTTAGCTAATGAATGTTTCCATGGTGACCAACGGCAACATGACAACGTTTCCATTGGTCCCTCTTCTTTAGAGAAGACCAGGAAGTGATGGATACACGGATCGTGATCCAACCAATAGGCACGCAGTGACTCTAAAGAATAATGACCACGCACCAACACACATTCAGACTAAAGGAACCAGCTGTTTGGAAAATGAGAGAAGTAGAAAGTACAGGTATTTGAGTTCAACATGTAAGAAGTAGAAAGTACAGGTATTTGAGTTCAACATGAGAGAAGTAGAAAGTACAGGTATTTGAGTTCAACATGTGAGAAGTAGAAAGTACAGGTATTTGAGTTCAACATGTAAGAAGTAGAAAGTACAGGTAGTTGGGTTCAAAATGTAAGAAGTAGAAAGTACAGGTATTTGAGTTCAACATGTAAGAAGTAGAAAGTACAGGTATTTGAGTTCAACATGTGAGAAGTAGAAAGTACAGGTATTTGAGTTCAACATGTGAGAAGTAGAAAGTACAGGTATTTGAGTTCAACATGTGAGAAGTAGAAAGTACAGGTATTTGAGTTCAACATGTGAGAAGTAGAAAGTACAGGTATTTGAGTTCAACATGAGAGAAGTAGAAAGTACAGGTATTTGTGTTCAACATGTGAGAAGTAGAAAGTTCAGGTATTTGAGTTCAACATGTGAGAAGTAGAAAGTACAGGTATTTGAGTTCAACATGTAAGAAGTCAAGGTAAAAAGTCGTCGGAAAAATAAGTAGTGGAGTAAAGTACTGATACCAGAAAGATGTACTTAAGTACAGTAACGAAGTATATATTGTTCTCCACTACTTCCGACCTCTGGAGCCTGCTTTCCATGAGTTTCTGTAAAGCGCTCTGCATGTTTGAGCCACTTCAAGTCGATAGGGACTTGGCTTGGCAACTGGAAGGTCACCAGTTCAAGTCCCGGCAAGACCAAGTGCTACCGAGGTGTCCCTGAGCAAGGCACCGTTCCCTACACAGCTCCCCGGGCGCTGTTCAAAATGGCAGCCCACTGCTGCCACGGGGATTAATAAAGTATATCAAAATCAGAAAATGAGAAGCCGAGACGAGACGACGAGATTCAGAAACCTTCTTCCAATGCTAATATCGTCTGATAAAATGAAGGAATGGGAAGAGGAACAGTTTTTACTGATGAACAACACCACGGCCAATATTAGCACGATGTTGAGGGTTGTTCGACGAAGTGAAAAGGTTTTTAAAAACAAAGTGTTGCTCAATTAACAATCTCCTCACACATGTGATAATTACAACGTGTGTCAATTGGTTTCCGCAGGACGTATGGAGGTCGTTCACAGTTTGTGTGTGCTCTGAGAACCTGCAGGAGCTCCACAGTGTGTGTTGTGTTTAAATTCAGTGTTTCCATTAGGCCGGATTGGAAGTGTTGATTGATTCTGTCCGTGTGTCTCGGATCAGAGCAGCCACTCTGCGTTATTGGGACAGGGCGGCACGCTGGAGCCTGGAGAAAAAGGGCTGACGCAGCACAACAAGCGTAAGGGTGTAGAGAAAGCTTTACAGCACACTCTTAAACATTTAATTGTGTCTGTTTCTCTAATTCTGAACTTCCCCCTAAATAGAGACTAAACATCCAGATATCTCATCCTCTGTTGCGTCATTTGATGTTCATTTCTGCCGTAAGAATAAGTATTTCAACATATTATAGACACATAAACATTGCATTTTACTCCATATTTTTGTATTAAATGTCCCCTTTGCACTTTTTGATGTCTTTAATACAGATTGATGTGTATGAAAGACATTGTCCCCTTGTCGTTGTATAGCGTTCTGTAACCCAACCCTTTCAAAAACATCATAAAGCGCACTTCTAAATGACAGAGTTCCCCTTTAAAGGTCTCCTATCAAGCTGTTTTAAGGCATATATTACAGGTCTAAGATATACAAATATATAAAAAACATGTCTATGATGTGTTTTGCTCAAAATACCAACCATATCATGCATTTTAGACATCCCTCATATCCCTCTGTTTCAGCGCTGTGATTTTGGGTCCTTATCTTGAAAAAAGAAAAAGAGGGGGCGGAGCTAATGCCTGCTCAAAATTCTACGACATACAGCTAAATGCTGCCGTGATGAAACTCCATATCATGGATTATCAAGGATCTGAAACAGTCTGGAGCTCAAAGGCTTTCTCTCTTGCCGGTTACACCACAAGGTGAGTTCCTTTTTACTTCCTGCTTCTTCACACACATGCTCTCCAGCACAGGTTAGCTCTGAGTGTTAGCGATGCTAATGTGAACACCGACCATATTACGTCCAAAACAGTCGGGCGTTGTTTCTGATAGCAACGTTTCTGATTGGCCCGTGGGTCCACATTTCAGATGTTACGTCACATCGGACGCAAATCTGGATCAGCTCCGTGTTCCCCGTTTTAGAGATTTGGGTACGGAGGAAAAGAGAGAGGGTTTTATTTTCTGACGCTTTGTGTACATGGATCGGATTTCAAGGCGTAGTCGTGGGGGGGGGGGGTCTGCAGTTCGGTGGACTAAGGATTGCACCACTGCTTTTTGCAGATGATGTGGTTCTGATGGCTTCATCGGTCTGCGACCTTCAGCACTCACTGGATCGGTTCGCAACCGAGTGTGAAGCGGCTGGGATGAGGATCAGCACCTCCAGATCTGAGGCCATGGTTCTCAGCAGGAAACCGATGGACTGTCCACTCCAAGTAGGGCATGAGTCCTTACCCCAAGTGAAGGAGTTCAAGTATCTCGGGGTCTTGTTCTCGAGTGAGGGAACAATGGAGCGTGAGATGGGCCGGAGAATCGGAGCAGCGGGAGCGGTACTGCAGTCGCTTTACCGCTGTGACGAAAAGGGAGCTGAGCCAGAAGGCAAAGCTCTCTGTCTACCGGGCCATGTTCGTTCCTCCCCTCATCTACGGTCATGAAGGATGGGTCACGACCGAAAGAACGAGATCGCGGATACAAGCGGCCGAGATGGGTTTTCTCCGCCGGGTGGTTGGTGTCTCCCTTAGGGATAAGCTGAGAAGTTCAGTCATCAGGGAGGGACTCGGAGTTGAGCCGCTCCTCCTTCGCGTCGAAAGGAGCCAGTTGAGGTGGTTCGGGCACCTAGTTAGGATGCCACCTGGGCGCCTCCCTAGGGAGGTGTTCCAGGCACGTCCAGCTGGGAAGAGACCAAGGGGTAGACCTAGGACCAGGTGGAGGGATTATATCTCTTCGCTGGCCTGGGAGCGCCTTGGGACCCCCCAGTCAGAGCTGGTTGATGAGGGGAAAGGAACGTTTGGGGCTCTCTGCTGGAACTGATACCCCCGAGACCCGACCACGGATAAGCGGGAGAAGATGGATGGATGGACACTTTGTGAGTCTCCTGAAACACCAGGGACACATCTTTATGTATAAAAGACATGAAGAAGTGCATTTTGCATGATAGGTGATCGTTAACAGTCACCCTTTGAACTTCCCTGTTTCTCTGTGCCCTGAGTTAACACACATGAACCCTTTACCAAAAGGAGTTATGTGATCTTAATATTGAATATATCCAATGTTACAGAAAGAAGGGATTCTTTATGAAATATATTAATGACTTCAGAAAACTGTAATGCTTCAGCAAATTTGGACAAAAGATCGAGATGATGCATCATTTCTGTAACCCATCCCTCCAAACACATAAAGTGCATTTCTGAATGTCAGAGGTCCCCTTTAAGGTATCGTACCCTGATCTGCCTGATTGCATTCGTGTGGAAAGGGCTCCACGTTTGACCCCATGAAGCTGTTTGTCGAACAACACCTTCTCCTCTTTCTGTCCTGAATGTCAAGCTGACAAACTGAATCCCACTTACTACTGAACTTTAAAGATCAAGTAAGTCCACTGAGGGGGGGCGAGGGTGTATCATTCGTTCACCCTTTTCTTTTCATCCAGCGTGTATTCTCTGTGTGGTAGATCAACATGTCAGCGGGGGCAGATAGATCACTACCAATGGCTCCATGATCACTGAGATTTCTGGCTCACACACGTCCTGGCCTCCAGTCCGTTTGGAGCTGAGTCCTAACACGCGCACACACACACACACACACACACACACACACACCTGAGGCTATACAAAAGCCTTGTTCCTAAGCCAGGTTATTAATATTCTGGTATTTGGTCTGCTGATGCATTTTTATCTAGTGTGAAAATGTTTGTTTTATCGAGATGAAGGAAGTGAGGGTAAAGAGGCTGGAAAGAATAATTTAAATCTTAAAAATGAAATCGATTTTCTGCTTTGTTTTTGTCACTGTCCGTCGACATGACAAAAACAAAGCAGAAAACTAAGCATTTATAGAGACTTTAGACACTACATACTGATATACAGCTGCACTTCAGCAGGAGAGGACTCTTTAAAGTAGAGACACTACATACTGATATACAGCTGCACTTCAGCAGGAGAGGACTCTTTAAAGTAGAGACACTACATACTGATATACAGCTGAACATCAGCAGGAGAGGACTCTTTAAAGTAGAGACACTACATACTGATATACAGCTGAACATCAGCAGGAGAGGACTCTTTAAAGTAGAGACACTACATACTGATATACAGCTGAACATCAGCAGAGAGGACTCTTTAAAGTAGAGACACTACATACTGATATACACCTGAACACCAGCAGGAGAGGACTCTTTAAAGTAGAGACA
>JAMFTG010002778.1:0-2500 GCA_023974075.1 Chaenocephalus aceratus
TACTCTCTGGGGTACTCTCTGGGTACTCTACTCTTTGGCGTATTCTCTGGGGTACTCTCTACTCTTTGGCGTACTCTCTGGGGTACTCTCTACTCTTTGGGGTACTCTTTCGGGTACCCTCTCAGGTACTCTCTACTCTTTGGGGTACTCTCGGGGTACTCTCTACTCTTTGGTGTACTCTCTGGGGTACTCTCTACTCTTTGGCGTACTCTCTTGGGTACTCTCTACTCTTTGGCGTACTCTCTTGGGTACTCTCTACTCTCTGGGGTACTCTACTCTTTGGGGTACTCTCTGGGGTACTCTCTACTCTTTGGTGTACTCTCTGGGGTACTCTCTACTCTTTGGGGTACTCTCTGGGGTACTCTCTACTCTTTGGGGTACTCTCTGGGGTACTCTCTACTCTTTAGGGTACTCTCTGGGGTACTCTCTACTCTTTGGAGTACCCTCTGTGGTACTCTCTACTCTTTGGAGCACTCTTTGGGGTACCCTCTGGGGTACTCTCTACTCTTTAGGGTACTCTATGGGGTACTCTCTACTCTTTGGAGTACCCTCTGGGGTACTCTCTACTCTTTGGGGCACTCTTTGGGGTACCCTCTGGGGTACTCTCTACTCTTTAGGGTACTCTCTGGGGTACTCTCTACTCTTTGGAGTACCCTCTGGGGTACTCTCTACTCTTTGGGGCACTCTTTGGGGTACCCTCTGGGGTACTCTCTGCTCTCTAACTCTTATGGGTACTCTCTGAAATGATTCAGTCTAGTGCAGTGAGTAATATAACTGTCTGTTGTGTTGACCGTCTGTCCTCAGGAACCAGGTTGGGCAGTGCAGCGCTGTGGCCTGTCTGTCTGTCACTGACGGGGAGACAGACAGGTCGGCAGGACGAGAGACAGACAGGTCGGCAGGACGAGAGACAGACAGGTGAGATGCTGGTTCACCCTTTATTCCTTCAGCATCACAGCTCTTTCAGCAACACATTATGTCAAGTCCCCCTTGTCGGCTTTTTCCAACGCAGGGGGGGGCGGCCCTTAGCGTACATTTTCAACTTTGTCCGGAAGTAAGTATTCTCTCCGCTTCGCTTGACAAACCCTGTGTTAGTCCTCAAGCTCTGTGATTGGATGTTTGAGTGTGCGCCGAGGGTTACGCCGAGCGTCGAACAGCACTTTGAAATGGGATGGAACCACGGCAGACTGTCCAAACTGGATTTGAACGGGTCCACCGCGACCCCCTCCCCCACCCCGTCCCCAGAACTACACATGCTATTGTGTTTCGCAACATGTTCTCTATCTATGGCACGTCTCTGCTGGGAGTTGTAGTTTTAAAAGACGTTTTCGTATTTCCCATAATAAGAAGTGGCCAGTATTAAACTGTACATCCCTGGAGGTTTAGGGGACAGGAAACACTCACATTTAAAACATATCATTAATAAATGGGTGAAAATGGCTCGTGCCCATTATGGGCAGCATTAATATATATACCCACATGCCAGCTAAGGTCAGAAGAGCTTTATTTAACAGCTGGTCTTATGTCTGTGACCCCTGTTGTTCATTGATGAGCCTGAAAACATGCACTTGTCAAGGTTCAGAGGCACATCTGGCAGCAGCCATCGATCATCTTAAGATAAGATATACTTTATTGATCCCAAGTTGGAACATTTGCGTTACATCAGCATGTGTAACAGTTGTAAATATGCAGTGGTGTTTATTTGTAAATCATTTAGTATAATCACACAAATTCTGTGTTTTATTTAATAATTCTGTGTTCTTTATTTATTGATTATTCAATACCTGACAAGGCCGGAGATGAAGAACTTGGGTCGCAGGTTCCTCAACAGTGCATTACAAGACATCTTTCAATGTGTCTACCTCCACCATTAAACCGTCATTCTGCACATTTCTTATACTATCTACATACATCTTATAAGAGTATAATACATATGTATCAGTTAAAATAAGTGCTTAAACATACAGTAGTTAACATTGGAGGAAAGCAATATATTAGTACTTTGTCAGGCTTAATATTTATACTCCCAAAGCTCTTTTCTTATCAAAATAAGACCTTAACCTAAAGTATTCTTTAATGTTTAAATAAAGCCTTATTAGTTTGTCTGTCTGTGTCTCCTGCTAATATCTAATAATAAAAATAATACATTTCAATAACGTGCTTTAACCACCAGGTGTCCCTTTCTATCAGCTGTGCACCGTTATGGTGTAAATATACCAATATACCGATTGGATCAAATATAAAAGTCAGCCGAATTAGTATTGATACTGCAAGGAGACTTATATTGTGAGGAGAAATTGAAGATTTTTGTTTAATTGCTGATATATTTATGATCCACGTCACGTATTCAGTTTCGGCGGCAGTTCCTCCTGTTTGTCTGGAAGTCTTCTCAGCAGGGCTCTATACATAGAGAACTACGGCAGATGTGTAATATGCAATGCAGCCAAACCGTGTATTACAATGCCGTTATGTGATGACCTCCTAAGAGAAAAGCAAGCACAAT
>JAMFTG010002778.1:12500-28250 GCA_023974075.1 Chaenocephalus aceratus
TAAGGTTAATTTTAGAATGCTAAGATTCAGCTTCTTTTATAATGCTAACATTAAGTTATTTTTATAATGCTAAGATTCAGTTATTTTTAAATGCTAACATTTAGCTACTTTAATAATGCTAACACTTAGCTCCTTTTATAATGCTAACTGTTAGCTTCTCTTTATGCTAAACTTCTCGAATGCTAACGTTACTTTATTCATTCTCAGCTGACCTTTGTTAAATGATGTGTGCTTTATTTATTCCCCTAATAACTTATGCTAATTATGCTAACTCACATTTTGTTAGCATACCTTATTTTATCAACGCTAATGGTACCTCTTTCGTGCTCATCTTAACTCATGTCACATGTTAGCCTTCACAATTTTAATAACACTAAATTGTAATGTTACCCTTTCTCTCTATCTCTCTCTCTATCCATCTCTATCCATCTATCTATCCATCATCTATCCATCTCTCTATCCATCTATATATCTATCCATCTATCTATCCATCTCTCTATCTATCCATCCAGCTATCCATCTCTCTATCTATCCATCCATCTATCTATCCATCTCTCTATCCATCTCTCTATCTATCCATCCATCTATCCATCCATCTATCCATCTCTCTATCTATCCATCCATCTATCTATCCATCTCTCTAATCCATCTCTCTATCTATCCATCCATCTATCTATCCATCTCTCTATCTATCCATCCATCTATCTATCCATCTCTCTATCTATCCATCTCTCTATCTATCCATCCATCTATCCATCCATCTATCCATCTCTCTATCCATCTATATATCTATCCATCTATCCATCCATCTATCCAGCCATCTATCTATCCATCTATCTATCCATCTCTCTATCTAATCCATCCATCTATCTATCCATCTCTCTATCTATCCATCTCTCTATCTATCCATCCATCTATCTATCCATCTCTCTATCTATCCATCTCTCTCTATCCATCTATCCATCTATCCATCTATCCATCTCTCCTATCCATCCATCCATCTATCTATCCATCCATCTATCATCTATCCATCGCTCTATCTATCCATCCATCTATCTATCCATCTATCTATCCATCATCCATCTATCTATCTCTCTATCTATCCATCTATCTATCCATCCATCTCTCTATCCATCTATCTATCCATCTATCTCTCTATCTATCCATCTATCCATCTATCTCTCTATCTATCTATCTCTCTATCCATCCATCCATCTATCCTATCCATCCATCTATCCATCCATCTATCTATCCATCTATCTATCCATCTATCTCTCTATCTATCCATCTATCCATCTATCTCTCTATCTAATCTATCTCTCTATCCATCCATCCATCTATCTACATCCATCTATCCATCCATCTATCTATCCATCTATCTATCCATCTATCTCTCTATCTATCCATCTATCATCTATCTCTCTATCTATCCATCTATCTATCCATCTATCTCTATCCATCTATCCATCTCTCTATCCATCTATCATCACTATCTATCCATCTCTCTATCCATCTATCCATCTATCTCTCTATCCATCTATCCATCTATCTATCCATCTATCCATCTATCCATATATCTATCCTATCTATCCATCTATCCATCTATCTATCCATCTATCCATCTATCTATCCATCTATCCATCTATCTCTCTATCCATCTATCCATCTCTCTATCCATCTATCCATCTATCTATCTATCCATCTCTCTATCCATCTATCCATCTATCTATCCATCCATCCATCTATCCATCTATCCATCTATCTATCTATCCATCCATCTATCTATCTATCTATCCATCTATCCATCCATCTATCCATCTATCTATCCATCCATCTATCCATCTATCCATCTATCTATCCATCCATCTATCCATCTATCGATCCTCCATCTATCCATCTATCCATCTATCTCTCTATCCATCTATCCATCTATCTATCCATCTATCCATCTATCTATCCATCTATCCATCGATCTATCCATCTCTCTATCCAGCTATCCATCTATCCATATATCTATCCATCTATCTATCCATCTATCCATCTATCGATCCATCTATCCATCTATCTATCCATCTATCCATCTATCTCTCTATCCATCTATCCATCTCTCTATCCATCTATCCATCTCTATCTATCCATCTCTCTATCCATCTATCTATCCATCTATCTATCCATCCATCCATCTATCCATCTATCCATCTATCTATCTATCCATCTCTCTATCCATCTATCTATCTATCTATCTATCTATCCATCTATCTATCCATCTATCTATCTATCCATCCATCTATCCATCTATCTATCCATCTATCTATCTATCCATCCATCTATCTATCTATCTATCCATCTATCCATCCATCTATCCATCTATCTATCCATCTATCTATCCATCTATCTATCCATCTATCTATCCATCTATCTATCTCTCTATCTATCTATCCATCTATCTCCATCTATCTATCTATCCATCTATCCATCTATCTATCCATCTATCTATCTCTCTATCTATCTATCCATCTATCCATCCATCTATCTATCTCTCTATCTATCTATCCATCTATCTATCTATCCATCTATCTATCCAATCTCGCTCTATCTATCCATCTATCTATCTATCCATCTATCTATCTATCCATCCATCTATCCATCTATCCATCTATCCATCTATCTATCCATCTATCTCTCTCTATCTATCCATCATCTATCTATCTATCCATCTATCTATCCATCCATCTATCTATCTAGCTCTCTATCTATCTATCCATCTATCTATCTATCATCTTCTATCCTCTATCTATCCATCTATCTACTCTCTATCTATCTATCCATCTATCTATCTATCCATCTATCTATCCATCTATCTCTCTCTATCTATCCATCTATCTAATCCAGCCATCATCCATCTATCCATCTATCTATCCATCCATCTATCCTCTATCTATCCATCTATATATCTATCCATCTATCTCTCTCTATCTATCCATCTATCCATCTATCTATCCATCCATCTATCCATCTATCCATCTATCTATCCATCTATCTCTCTATCTATCCATCTATCCATCTATCTATCTCTCTATCTATCCATCTATCCATCTATCTATCTATCCATCTATCTATCTATCTATCCATCTATCCATCTATCTATCCATCTATCTCTCTCTATCTATCCATCTCTGTATCTCTCCATCTATCCATCTATCTATCCATCTATCCATCTATCTATCCATCTATCTATCCATCTATCCATCTATCCATCTATCTATCCATCTCTCTATCTCTCTATCTATCCATCTATCTATCCATCTATCCATCCATCTCTCTATCTATCTCTCTATCTATCCATCTATCCATCTATCTATCCATCTATCTATCCATCTCTCTATCTCTCTATCTATCTCTCTATCTATCCATCTATCCATCTCTGAAAGGTGGAAGAAGGCATCAAGAAGACGAGCCCCGAGAAGAACGGGGAGAAGAAGACGGAGAACAACTGTGTGGACGAGGGTCTGAAGGAGAAGAAGGCGGAGAACAACTGTGTGGACGAGGGTCTGAAGGAGAAGAAGGCGGGGGGGAAGATGGCTCCTGAGTTCTTGGAGAAGCTTTGTGACGTGACGGTGATCGACGGACAGATCCTCCGTCTGCAGTGCCGTCTGAACGCCTCGGATCCTCCGTCTGTCACCTGGACGCTGGACGGGAAGACCATCAAACCCTCCAAGTTCATCGTGCTCGCCAACGAAGGTCAGAGGTCACGACCGCACTCAAGCCTACTCCATTTAAAACCTCCAGCTCAAAAAGTCCATTTCACTTTTTGGGGGGATATTTGAAGCTTTTAGGATATTTTTGTTGGTAGATTGTGAGAAAAGAGTCTCTGCATCGTGCTATAGGTGTCCATCGTTTATATAGAATAAGAGAAATCATAACATCTAAGTAATAAGTCATTCTATTTTATGCATCAAACTCGAAAGGTCAGAGGTCACGACCACACTCAAGCCTACTCTGTATAAAAGCATCACCTCAAAAAAGTCCATTTTGTTATGGGATATTTGATATTGTTGGATATCTTTGTTGGCAGTCTCTAATAACCACCAAATTATTTTAAAATGAACGTTTTTTATTACCATTTGTATTCATGCACATCAATAACATAATACATACAGTTCAACCTTTATTCTGAAAGTCTTCACAGCTTTTTAGTTTGAATATTTGAAGCTTTTAGGAGATTATTGTCAGTAGAAGTTATAGGTGTTATCTTTGATATGAAACAAGGCATTACAGCATATACGTGATAATCTCTGTGTTGTCTTCACTTTGCACGAGGAGAAACCCTGCTGAGATTCAGGTGAACGTTTACTCCAACTCCCTCGTTATAAAACCTTTATTTTGAAAGTCTTCACTTCTTTTTAGTCCGAATATTTGAAGCTTTTTGGATATTTTAGTTTGGTACTTTGTGACAAACGAGTTATTGTTGTTATCTTTTACAAAGGAGAATACACACGTAATAATTAAATATCTGAGTTTCATCTCCACTTCCCGTGAGGAGCTTATTAAACGTCCTCGACGTTCCCGTTAAACTTCCATCTGATTCTCCATTTTTATATGTTCCTCCCAAACTGAAAGTGGACGGATAAAGTTGTGTGAGAGAAAAGATGGAGGACTTAGAGCAACTGTTGAATCTATTAATAGAGCTCTGAAACAACAGGATGTGATGCTATTGTTGGGATTCATGTGAACAGATCACTTTACATGGGACACCCTCACACACAGGGGTTCGTCTTACTGCCCATGTGAGGACCACGCAGTGTGAGGACCTTGTATTTATTTTTAATTCTCATCTGTTAAAGAGACAGGTTTATTTATAGTAAGCTTCTTTAATTTGATGGTAAACACTGTACTATGGGTTTATTAAAACAAACGAGTGGCAACAACGACATGGTTTGTAACTTAGTCTTAATGTTGTTAGTGTTTATTATTGTACAATATATATAATAACTACATTATTGTGAGTTTTAATATATTCATAACAGGTTTATAGGATTAAACATGATCAACAGGCTACTGACATTAAACAAACGGATTAACAACAAATATAATTCTTTATTTTTTTCTTTATATATTATTTTACTTTATTAATCCTTCAAGTTATTACATTTTCCGTCAACAAACAAACTGAATTATTATTGGCTTAAATTATTTTTCTGCTAATCGACTAATCAATTAATCAGAGAACAGACAGGCTGACATAGATGAGAGCAACACCTGCGTCACTTTCCGGGCAACAATTACGGCCCCGCCCACTTCTGGGGGAAAACAAAGCGTCATCTGAACGGCGGTCGATACACATTCTGAAGTTTTTGCCAATCCGTCAGACATTTTTGAAAACCGTGGATGTGTGGATCTTCAAAGAGCCCGGTGACGACGGCCAGTCAGGCAAACCATTACATTCAGTCATTGGAACCGACGATCGGGCTCGATATATGGTTACATTAAAATCAGTAGGCGAGGCGGTAACCTCGCCAGCTGTTACTCTCACGAGCGAGTTAAATAGTTTTAACCTGCCAGAAAGCTGCTGTCGTTTATTGCTCCTCCAACATTAGAACAAATCCAGAGTTCAGTGTTTCTGGACTTCCTCTAAGATCAAAGGAGCTGTGTGGCTTCAGGCTCGATCGCCGTTCAGGTGACAGCGCTGTTCCCCCAAAAGTGGGCGGAGCCATCATTCTTGCCCGGAAGTGATGCATGTGTTACTCTCATCTATACAGTGTGAACTACGGACAGGAGGTGCATCATGGGAAATGTAGTGCTATCAGTTATGCATTAATTTTTCATTTCATTTAATCGTTTATTTGAAGAGGGACAATACATATCGAACATTTAAAACAAATAATGCTTTCAAACGTAAACATGCCGGATTTTAGCTTTGAGCTAATTTCCATCCGTAGTCCGTCACACACAACATTTAAGAGCCTGACATTTATAAACACAGCAAATAGAAGTACATGTTGTGCAGAAAGAGCAAGAGCAGCATACAAGCATTTACCACAAGGCAGCACAATGTAGCAGCTACGACATGTAAAGGGCAAGAGGAGATACCCCTGAGTTAAAGGGCAAGAGGAGATAGCTATTGAGAGTGGAACAATCCCGTAACTCAGCTGGAAGGCTGTTCCAGCACGAGCTGTCTTTAACGGAGAGGACATTTTGTCAAAAAGTGGTCCGTCTGCGGCGGACCTCAGTCTGCTCTGGTCTCTGACCTAGTGCAGCGTCCAGTGTGTTTCTGTGGATGAATTCCCCTAAGGGGGGGGGGGGGGGGGCAGTCCATGTAAACATTTCTAAATAAAGCTCATACTTTTAAAAGACTTAAAATGGTCAAAACTCCAGGATGGTGCAGCGGTGGTGTGAATGTGGCTTTCTGTCAAACACCTGGACAGATCTCGTGAACAGCTGCTCTCTGGGTTTCAGGTTTGTGGCTCAAGCAAACGACCAGTTTGTCAAACAGTATTCAAGGTGGGACAGAACCACACAGCGGAGGTGTGGCTCTGCAGCATCGACAGTTAAGAAAGGTCTCATTTGTTTAAAATGTTGCAAGTTGAATTGAACGGTATTGGATACTTTCTTAATATGTTTCCTAAAAGTCAAGTTCGAGTCCAGAATGACTCCAAGATACTTGAAGTGGGAGACTAGTTCTATTTCTGCTCCGTTTAAAAACACATTGGATCCTTCGATTTTGACTGGTCGTTTACTGAACATCATGCAGACTGTTTGTTTTGCATTTAACTGTAAGCAAATGTTGTTCAGCCAGTGATGAACCTCGTCCAAAGCATTGAGACAGGATGAGATCATTCCAGTGATAACGAAAATGACTTTCCCAGAACAAATGACCATATCTTCTAAAAGGGTTACATTAATAATCTTTTTTCTCAAAGTAATGATGAACCTGTGAGTTGGATGTAGAAAAGTCGGAATCAATATAGATGTTTTTTATTTTAAAGTAAATTCAGATTGAACATGGAAAAAAACAAATGCAATAATAGTGTCCGTCCAAACAATCTTTTTTACTTATAGTGAAAACCACCCTTGGATGTTGGTATGGTAGACTAAAAGCTTTAGGAATCCAAAGTACAACATATACTAAGTACCCTGTATCACGATTGATGCAAAACAAGTGACCTTTGACCTTTTTAGAGAGGTTTAGCAAAAAAAACTCCACCTCTGAGGTGATTTGGGGTGAAATGGGGGTTTTACCGTTTCTCTGGAACCCATTAGTCGATGTTGGTGATTGACATCTCTTTTTGACAGTTAGAGCTAATATAATCAAAGGTGAATTTCCCCACACACACACATGGTAAAACAAAAAGGTGGGGGCTTCGCGCATGCAGGTTTGCATCAGAGTGAACCTATCTCTCGCTCTGACATCTGGAAACGGAAAAAGCAGGTTTATTGCTCATGGATTATCAGAAATCATTCAAAGGGACACATCGGATTAACCTCTGGATTAACTTCAGCAGCATTTTTATCATTTTAATGCCATTGAACACCACTTTTGATCAGACTACGACACAGGTGAGCCGTGTTAGCGTTTTTAGATACCTAGCACCACATGTTTTGATGTCTGTTTTTGTTTATAAAGTCGCGAGTTCTTATCATATAGTGATAATGTATTCTATTATTGTATTGTATGATTATGTATCATCTCACGATCAGATCGATGGGTTGGAAGTGCAGAAAGAGTACATAATAAGGTTTTATGAGTGAGTTTCGGTGCAGTAATCTGTTAGCATTTTTCGCTCGTTGCTAATTCAGAGGGAAAAAAAATGATCAGTTTGATGAGTTTCTTCCCGTTACATGGATATAAAGCATTCATAGTTTATTAAATGTTAAGATGCCCTCAGACACTGTTTCCTGCAAGATGTTGCGGGAGGGCCCCGGTACCTTGGTCTCTCGGGCTTAACAGGTTAAAGACTTCCTGCAGTGACTCTAACCTTGTTATTTACCAGGACCCCTGAAGGCAGCACCTAAATTATTCTGTAACTAATTTAATAATCAATATTTCAAAAATAAAACGGCCTCTATTTCCCTGTTTCATCAATAAGCTGAATATCTTTTACAATATAATGAATCACAATTTAATTAACAAATAAATTAATAAAATAATGGATGATATAATGAAAAGGATCATGGGAAATGCAGGAATAAGAAAGGGGAAAAATCTTCAAGGTCCCCGTACTGCATGATCAATCACAGGTCCCCACAACACCCCTAAACAAACACACACACACAGATAATATATTTTCAGTTTGTTATTTTTTGTTAATATTATTAAAGAAAAGTTGTGGAAAAAATAAATAAATTGCTGTACGAATTTGTACTCATTTTATTTTTAAATAAACATGTATTTTTTTTTCTTCAATTTTCGCACATTTTAATAAAATACATATATTTTTTAATTGTATATTTTTAACAACATTTTTTGGTGTAACATCATAAGATGTATAAATAATTAAAACAATAATAATAATTGTAATTTAAAAAAACAAGATATAATCATAATAATATCTAAATAAAACAAACAACAAATACTAATAATAATGTTAATATACATTTTTAATAATAGTGTTGTTGTTGTTGTTGTTGTTGTGCAGGCGGCCTGTGCTCCCTGACTATAGGGAAAGCCCTTCCTGAGGATGAAGGAGAATATAAATGCAGAGCGGAGAACTCAGCGGGAAAATCTGAGAGCTGCTGCATGGTGCTGGTGGACGGTAAGACCTATCATTATATATTATATTATATATTATATTTAATAACTGCTCCATTCAGCTGATCAGAAAGACATCGCACATTTCAAACTTCACATGTGGCCCTAATACTCTGTCTCGGTCAGTTTGGATATTATTAATTAAATATGAATTTCCATTTTAGATTATTCTTCACTGTCATCATTCGGCGCTTTCACACCAGAGCACTTTTCCCAGTATAGTTCCGATATAGTTCAGAAAAAAATCCGAACTAGAACTTAGTTCATGGGAACCTTTCCACCCCCTTTCAGTCCCTGCTAGAGAGCAGGGACTTTCGTGGGAGAAAAAAGTTCCCATTTCTATTGGCTGGGCGGATTGCAAACCACGCCCGTAAAACTCAGAAAAGTTTTGTGAAGCCGCCATTTTATTTGCTGGCATTAGCATTATTAGCATTAGCATTAGCTCAGCGCACCAACGGAGAGAGACTAACTTATGGCAACACAAAAGAAAACATGGGAGCGGTGGAGATGAGGAGGTGTCGGCGTTCTGGCGATTTACTCGGAAGGCTTCAGTAGAAGCTGCTGGGAGTCTTTGTCACGATGGCAGAAACGTACACAACTAAATGTTGAATCAAACTCCATCTAAACTTCATCATCACGTTAAACTTTCACCGTCAATCTAAACATGTCAGCCTTTTAATAACTGAGAAATAACTCCACAGATTTCCAGTAAACGAGAAAAAGCCCGGTGTCTGCGTCTGTTTCCTGAAATTCAATGAGATCAGAGTTGATCAAACGCCTCTGAGTTAAACGCCTGGACACAAGAAACTGAGAGGAGCAGTTTACCTCTGGAGACGTTCCATATCTGTTAGAGAGACAAGCGGGCTGAAGACAAGCGGGCTGAAGACAAACGGTCTGAAGACAAGCGGTCTGAAGACAAACGGTCTGAAGACAAACGGTCTGAAGACAAGCGGTCTGAAGACAAGAGGTCTGAAGACAAACGGTCTGAAGACAAGCGGCCTGAAGACAAGCGGGCTGAAGACAAGCGGGCTGAAGACAAGCGGGCTGAAGACAAGAGGTCTGAAGACAAGCGGGCTGAAGACAAGAGGTCTGAAGACAAGCGGGCTGAAGACAAGCGGGCTGAAGACAAACGGTCTGAAGACAAACGGTCTGAAGACAAGCGGTCTGAAGACAAGAGGTCTGAAGACAAACGGTCTGAAGACAAGCGGCCTGAAGACAAGCGGGCTGAAGACAAGCGGGCTGAAGACAAGAGGTCTGAAGACAAGAGGTCTGAAGACAAGCGGGCTGAAGACAAGCGGGCTGAAGACAAACGGTCTGAAGACAAACCGGCTGAAGACAAACGGTCTGAAGACAAGCGGTCTGAAGACAAACGGCCTGAAGACAAACGGTCTGAAGACAAGCGGTCTGAAGACAAACGGGCTGAAGACAAACGGTCTGAAGACAAGCGGTCTGAAGACAAACGGCCTGAAGACAAACGGTCTGAAGACAAGCGGCCTGAAGACAAACGGTCTGAAGACAAACGGTCTGAAGACAAGCGGTCTGAAGACAAGCGGGCTGAAGACAAGCGGGCTGAAGACAAGCGGTCTGAAGACAAGCGGGCTGAAGACAAGCGGTCTGAAGACAAACGGTCTGAAGACAAGCGGTCTGAAGACAAACGGGCTGAAGACAAACGGTCTGAAGACAAGCGGTCTGAAGACAAACGGCCTGAAGACAAACGGTCTGAAGACAAACGGTCTGAAGACAAGCGGCCTGAAGACAAACAGCCTGAAGACAAACGGTCTGAAGACAAGCGGTCTGAAGACAAGCGGGCTGAAGACAAGCGGGCTGAAGACAAGCGGTCTGAAGACAAGCGGGCTGAAGACAAGCGGGCTGAAGACAAGCGGTCTGAAGACAAGCGGGCTGAAGACAAGCGGGCTGAAGACAAGCGGTCTGAAGACAAGCGGTCTGAAGACAAACGGTCTGAAGACAAACGGTCTGAAGACAAGCGGTCTGAAGACAAGAGGTCTGAAGACAAACGGTCTGAAGACAAGCGGCCTGAAGACAAACGGTCTGAAGACAAGCGGTCTGAAGACAAACGGTCTGAAGACAAGTGGTCTGAAGACAAGCGGTCTGAAGACAAGCGGGCTGAAGACAAACGGTCTGAAGAGAAGCGGCCTGAAGACAAACGGTCTGAAGACAAGCGGTCTGAAGACAAACGGTCTGAAGACAAGCGGCCTGAAGACAAACGGCCTGAAGACAAACGGTCTTAAGACAAGCGGTCTGAAGACAAACGGTCTGAAGACAAACGGTCTGAAGACAAGCGGTCTGAAGACAAACAAGCGGTCTGAAGACAAACGGTCTGAAGACAAACAAGCGGTCTGAAGACAAACGGGCTGAAGACAAACAAGCGGTCTGAAGACAAGCGGGCTTTTTTTTTTTTTTAAATGCAACTTTTTGTGGCTGATTTGCATGTTTTGTACGTTTGTCTGTCTTTTAGATGTTTTGTGTTTTTGCATTTATTTTATGCCATTTTGCAGATTTTGGCGGCAGATTTGCGAATGTTTTGTGGTTTTATAAATCTATACTTTATATGTTTTGTGGTTTTAGGTTTGGTTTAATGTGCTTTCAGATCTAGTTTGCATCTTCTCTGGAGCTTGTGCGTCTGATGTCTTTTTGCACATGTTGGGTTTATATCTTAAGTACATACATTTATGAAACTATTTTTCATATTTTAGTGTTGGTTTTGCAAAATGTTGATGCTTTAAGATCTATTTTGCTACTTTTATATATATTATATATATTTTTTTTAGATTTTGTTAACATTCATTTTTTAATTGTATGAAACCTTTTGCAGTAGTTTTGTATTTGTTATGATTTATATATATCTATATTTTATATTTTTCTTATTTTAGTGTTGCTTTGGATCTATGTTGCGACTCTGAGGTCTTATTGCATCTATTATTGGAGGTTACTTAACATTATTTGCAGTTATTTTGCAAATATGCAACTTTTTGTTGGTCCTTTGTAAATGTGTGTTGGCTTGATATCTATGTTTTATATTTGTGTGATATTTGGATCTATTTCCATATCTCTATGGTAGCTTCTCTCCCTCTCTTTGCAGTGTTTTGTACCAGTTGTGTATCCATGAGTTGGTTGACCGCTGCCTTATGGACCTAATCAGTAATCTTCCAACTCTTTTTCAGACACGAGATTATAGTTTCATGTGTTTCATGAATCGTACTTTGGTTATTGTAGTTCTGATCTTCTGAAACAAGAGTGGTCTCTGATCATCAAACTCTCTCTCTGTCCTCATGCAGATCCGACAGAAAACTCCATCTCCGATAAAAAGAAGACGAAGGCTCCGACCTCCGAGAGTGAGTTTCCAAAATATGCAGCTGCAGCTTCTTCCCTTTTGTCCCAATAAGGAGCTGCAGATCACTGGTTCCCACACACACACACAGACACACACACACACACACAGACACACACACACACATTTCTATTTTAAAGCGTCTGTTTGTATCACTGGAACCATCACTGTCAGATTATGACTCAGCGCTCTTTAAATTTCCCATCAGCCTTGATGCTTCCTGAATGTTTTTGAATTCTTCCGGGGAGTTAATGTTAGCAGCTAGCAGCTAGCAGTTAGCAGTTAGCAGCCAGGTTCCTGTGGTGTTTCTGTGTTGGTCCCTGAAGGCATCATCTCTCTGATCCAATGGGATTCCTCTGTGTGATTTTGGATATGTCAGAAAATAATCTCTGTGTCAAACAAACATTTATAATCTCCACATATTAACACCACTTTATGATTTCTGAAGTAAAAAGCTAATGTTGGGCTATAAAGGAACTACAGCACGGTCACATGACTTCACCTCACCACCGCTAAGCTAAAGGAGGCTAATGTTGGGCTATAAAGGAACTACAGCACGGTCACATGACTTCACGTCACCACCGCTAAGCTAAATGAGGCTAATGTTGGGCTATAAAGGAACTACAGCACGGTCACATGACTTCACGTCACCACCGCTAAGCTAAAGGAGGCTAATGTTGGGCTATAAAGGAACTACAGCACGGTCACATGACTTCACGTCACCACCGCTAAGCTAAAGGAGGCTAATGTTGGGCTATAAAGGAACTACAGCACGGTCACATGACTTCACGTCACCACCGCTAAGCTAAAGGAGGCTAATGTTGGGCTATAAAGGATCTTCAGCACGGTCACATGACTTCACGTCACCACCGCTAAGCTAAAGGCGGCTAATGTTGGGCTATAAAGGAACTACAGCACGGTCACATGACTTCACGTCACCACCGCTAAGCTAAAGGAGGCTAATGTTGGGCTATAAAGGATCTTCAGCACGGTCACATGACTTCACGTCACCACCGCTAAGCTAAAGGCGGCTAATGTTGGGCTATAAAGGAACTACAGCACGGTCACATGACTTCACGTCACCACCGCTAAGCTAAAGGAGGCTAATGTTGGGCTATAAAGGAACTACAGCACGGTCACATGAATTCACGTCACCACCGCTAAGCTAAAGGCGGCTAATGTTGGGCTATAAAGGAACTACAGCACGGTCACATGACTTCACGTCTCCACCGCTAAGCTAAAGGAGGCTAATGTTGGGCTATAGAGGAACTACAGCACGGTCACATGACTTCACGTCACCACCGCTAAGCTAAAGGAGGCTAATGTTGGGCTATGAAGGAACTACAGCACGGTCACATGACTTCACGTCACCACCGCTAAGCTAAAGGAGGCTAATGTTGGGCTATAAAGGAACTACAGCACGGTCACATGACTTCACGTCACCACCGCTAAGCTAAAGGAGGCTAATGTTGGGCTATAAAGGAACTACAGCACGGTCACATGACTTCACGTCACCACCGCTAAGCTAAAGGAGGCTAATGTTGGGCTATAGAGGAACTACAGCACGGTCACATGACTTCACGTCACCACCGCTAAGCTAAAGGAGGCTAATGTTGGGCTATAAAGGAACTACAGCACGGTCACATGACTTCACGTCACCACCGCTAAGCTAAAGGAGGCTAATGTTGGGCTATAAAGGAACTACAGCACGGTCACATGACTTCACGTCACCACCGCTAAGCTAAAGGAGGCTAATGTTGGGCTATAAAGGAACTACAGCACGGTCACATGACTTCACGTCACCACCGCTAAGCTAAAGGAGGCTAACGTTGGGCTATAAAGGAACTACAGCACGGTCACATGACTTCACGTCACCACCGCTAAGCTAAAAATGGCTAATGTTGGGCTATAAAGGAACTACAGCACGGTCACATGACTTCACGTCACCACCGCTAAGCTAAAGGAGGCTAATGTTGGGCTATAAAGGAACTACAGCACGGTCACATGACTTCACGTCACCACCGCTAAGCTAAAGGTGGCTAATGTTGGGCTATAAAGGAACTACAACACGGTCACATGACTTCACGTCACCACCGCTAAGCTAAAGGTGGCTAATGTTGGGCTATAAAGGAACTACAGCACGGTCACATGACTTCACGTCACCACCGCTAAGCTAAAGGTTGCTAATGTTGGGCTATAAAGGAACTACAGCACGGTCACATGACTTCACGTCACCACCGCTAAGCTAAAGGAGGCTAATGTTGGGCTATAGAGGAACTACAGCACGGTCACATGACTTCACGTCACCACCGCTAAGCTAAAGGAGGCTAATGTTGGGCTATAGAGGAACTACAGCACGGTCACATGACTTCACGTCACCACCGCTAAGCTAAAGGTGGCTAATGTTGGGCTATAGAGGAACTACAGCACGGTCACATGACTTCACGTCACCACCGCTAAGCTAAAGGAGGCTAATGTTGGGCTATAAAGGAACTACAGCACGGTCACATGACTTCACGTCACCACCGCTAAGCTAAAGGAGGCTAATGTTGAGCTATAAAGGAACTACAGCACGGTCACATGACTTCACGTCACCACCGCTAAGCTAAAGGAGGCTAATGTTGAGCTATAAAGGAACTACAGCACGGTCACATGACTTCACGTCACCACCGCTAAGCTAAAGGAGGCTAATGTTGAGCTATAAAGGAACTACAGCACGGTCACATGACTAAAGGAGGCTGAGATGTATTGGGTTGTTTTTCACCGTGTGTGAATGGTGGAATTTCACTGGGATAAATGGAGCTTATGTCTCTTTCTGCCTTCAGCTCGCAGTGGAAAATCTGCTCTTATCTTTATTATCCAACTCCTAATCCTTCCTGTGTGTGTGTGTGTGTGTGTGTGTGTGTGTGTGTGTGTGTGTTACCTCGTACCGTTCAGTTTGTGGAGCATGAAACGTAATGACTAATGAAAAGGCGCTCTATTTGTTTTGGAAATGTGGATGCTCGTTGGCTCGGTGCAGTGCATTCTGGGACATTTGGCACAGCATGCTAATGTTCGGGCTTATTGTGCAATAAAAACCTGCTTTACATTTAAACGTTTATTTATCTTGAAAACCATTTAATGATTCTGCGAGCAGTTTCCCCCTGGGGGCAGTCTTTGTGCTAAGCTAGGCTAACCTCACGGTGTGCTAGCTTGTTGTAGCTGCAATTAAATTGATAACACAAACTACACAAACTACACAAACTACACAAACTACACAAACTACACAAACTACACAAACTACAGCCTCAATAACATCATTGTTTGACTTTCTTCGTCCATCTTGTGTCTCATTTTCGGTCATTTTGAGTCTCTTTGTAAATGTTTGCCTATTTTGTTGATGTTGTTCCTTTTTGGTAATTGTGTATTTCTGTTGTCATGTTTGTGTCTTTTCTGAACATTTCTCTCGATACTTTTCTTTGTAATTTTGTGTCTTTTTTGTATCCCCTTTTGTTCATTTGGTGATTCTTGTTGTCGCCTCGTCGTCACCCCGTTAGAGTCACAGAGAAAGAGTTCACTAAGATCCTCATAAAGGAAAGCTGGTTTCCGGCTGCAGAGCTTCAGATCTGAGCTGACAGCAGGAGGAGGAGGAGGAGGAGGAGGAGGAGGAGGA
>JAMFTG010002779.1:0-26697 GCA_023974075.1 Chaenocephalus aceratus
CATGAAACGACCACAATGACATGAATAGCGATGCAACATGAACACAAGGGTGTCAGAAGTCCACAAAGAGACATGACATGACTCCAAAAGGACTCAACAAAGACGCTTCTTCTTCTTCGTTGGTGGTGGTTTTGAAGTTGACCTCCTGATGTTTGTCCTGTCTCCACCAACAGCTGAAACATCCTCTAAGTTGTGCACAACGAATGTTAAAGTCTAAGTGGAAGAAAGACAGGAAAGACCCCAGAGGACGAATGCTTGTCTCGTCCGACCCTCGAGACAAACTGCTTCTGCTTCTGCTCTGTCGCACTTTCACACATTTTAAAACACTGGAAATACGACGAAGCTCAGAAAGCTTAGATTAGAGAAACATGTCCTCTGATGCGTGAGAGCCACTTCCGGTGACTTCATCGTACACTGAGATCATATTGATGCTGGAGTTAAAACGCAAATCACTCGAGGGAACAGAGAAGCACTTTCATACTTCATTTCAATCTTAAACCGGTCTTAAAATCAGAAAAACACTCTCCACACGAGCTGGATAAACGTCAATAAAACTCCCATCTGCAGACACTTTAACGAGACGGCGTGAATCAAAATGGAAAATGTATAAAAGCGCCGTAAAGAAGGTGATAAAGAAAGAGTTGGACTCTGTTTCTTGTGATCGTTTAATCCTCAGTGCTGGCAAACATAAACCTGAACTAAACAGCTCTCAGCAGCGACCGCATAACGAGATGAAATCAATCAGGGCTTCAGACGGATTATTAGCATGATGTCAGATGTGGAGGAAACACGAGCTACATGCACGCAGACACTGAGTCCTCACGTGGAGAGGATTACGGGACGAGTTCTATAGAAACAGACTGAAAGGTCAGACACAGAGCGAGAGCAGGAGGTTTCTACAAATATGAAGAATTCAATGGAAAGTGGGCAAACAAGTCCGTATTCGGTACCCGCACACAGGCTAGAGACGAACACAATCAACCTTTCATGAACTTTTGACATGAAATCTTCTTCTGGGTAAACAAAAGGCTCAGACACAAGACTGAGGAAAGGAGGTATGTTATCTGTGGGCCTGAGGGAGCATCAAAAGCTCTGAAGACAAGTCTAAAAAGCCACCCTCTTTTAGCTGTTGAGATCCAATAACAACGGTCTATACGTGTTAGAAACTCTGGTCGATGTCCAGTCATTCTTCATTCGCTCAAACCGGTTTGAATTTATGCAAACAAAGCATTGTGGCAAATTTGTGTTTGTGTTCGAACAAAACAAGAAGTGAAAGATATACAATAAAAAGGGATGGCGGCTTTATTTAGCATTTGTATTTTCCAAGATAATTGGACTAGAAAAATAGAAATGTAGAGTACAAAGATTCCTTCAGGAGATGCAACATGACCACAGAGAAGTGCATGATTAACAAAAAGGGATGAATACATTGTTAGGGAAATAATTGTCCTAGACTCCTAGATATGACGTACATGACCAACCCTGATGTCTGTTATCTCCGTTAAGGAGAGAGGCTGCTTCAGCCATGATGTTGATGTTCCCATTCGATGACCGGGCAACCCTAAGTCACAGATGGTTTATTGGTGTGGGTGCACTGGGACACTTCCTTCTCGGTGTTTGTGGACTCCAAGGTGTGAAATCTTCGAGGCCATAAGTGTCAGACGCAAGTAGCTCAGTGTGCCCAACTGTTTAGGCCATCTCCTCAAATATGTTGATTACTCTGTGAACCAGTTAAATGGGCGAACGAGAGAGAGGCGCTCCAGAATTGACGTGGCAACTCTCCCGTGAAGTCAGAACCTCTGGCTCTTGGACTTGTGATGTGAAATCTCCGGCCGAAGCTCCAAATAAACCATCAGTGTTTGACATCAAAGCTCCTGCTCTTCCCGTGTCTCCTTCCTGAGTCGGTGACTCCCACTGCATTGCTACACAGAGGTTTCCCTCACAACCATGAAGTCACAACACATCCACATGCCTGTTAACAGAAAGGTTATTGTTGGGTGGGAAAACAAGACGAGACACAGTTCACCTCATATACAAATGAAATGCTTGGCCCCTATGTAATGTGAGTGTTGCCAAAACTCACTGAACTAAATACAGTCTTTGTCTCAAAAGCAGCAGTATGGATCGTCTGTCCACAAATCGTAGTTTTTGTGAGTACACAAAAACTACGATTTTCTCAAATATGTGCATTCAACACGGTGAACCATCAGATCCTCCTTCACACTCTCCAAGAACTTGGAGTTTCAGGCTGTGCACTTTCCCTCCTCACCTCATACCTCAAAGACCGCACCTACAGGGTAACTTGGAGAGGGACGGAGTCCGACCCTTGTCAATTAACTACAGGGGTCCCTCAGGGCTCTGTTCTTGGTCCCCTCCTCTTCTCCTTGTACACAAACTCGCTCGGATCAGTCATTAGCCTGCATGGTTTTTCATACCACTGCTACGCTGACGACACCCAATTAATCCTGTCCTTTCCCCGCTCAGAGACCCAGGTCGTCGCACGCATCTCTGCTTGTCTAGCTGACATCTCTCAGTGGATGTCCGCTCATCATCTCAAGCTCAACCTTGACAAAACTGAACTGCTTTTCCTTCCGGGAAAAGATTGTCCCACTCTTGACCTGACTATCAACATCGGCCCCTCTGTTGTTTCCCCGACCCAGACTGCAAGGACTCTGGGTGAGACCCTAGATAACAACCTGTCCTTCACTGCAAACATCGCTGCTACAACCCGCTGCTGCAGATACACGCTCTACAGCATCAGGAGGATGCGTCCCCAGCTGACCCAGAAAGCCACGCAGCTTCTGGTCCAGGCTCTCGTCACCTCACGCCTAGAGACTACTGCAACTCCCTCCTGGCTGGTCTCCCTGCATGTGCCATCCGACCTCTGCAGCTCATCCAGAATGCAGCGGCTCGTCTGGTCTTCAACCTTCCTAAATTCTCCCACACCACGCCGCTCCTCCGCTCCCTCCACTGGCTTCCGGTAACTGCTAGAATTCACTTCAAGACACTGGTGCTTGCGTACCATGCTGCGAATGGATCTGGCCCTTCCTACATCCAGGACATGGTTAAACCGTACACCCCAGTGCGTGCACTCCGCTCTGCATCAGCCAAACGGCTCGCTGCACCCTCACTGCGAGGGGGACCCAAGTTCCCATCAGCAGAAACACGTGGGTTTGCTGTCCTGGCTCCAAGATGGTGGAATGAGCTCCCATTGACATCAGGACGGCAGAAAGCTCACACACCTTCCAGACTGAAGACTCATCTCTTTCGACTCCACTTCGAGCGATAGAATTACTAACAAAGCACTTATATACTAATAAAGGACTGGCTTACCTATAGCCAGCTGAGTAGCACTTGAAATGCTTGGCTCTATGAAACCTGATGTACTTATATGATTCTGTTTTCTTTAAGGTTGTGTCTTCCTGGTCGAATGTACTTATTGTAAGTCGCTTTGGATAAAAGCGTCAGCTAAATGCAATGTAATGTAATATAGAGAAATGCTGTAAAAAGCCACCAAGAAGAGCAGCACCTGACTCAGCAGTTCCGTAAGCTCTACTGAGCATTTTAGCTACAAGTTTAGGTTTTAAAGGAAACTTCCTTTCAATGTCAAGACTGGTTTCTGACTCTGTCCTCTACCTGCTCAGCAGCAAAAGGACACGGTAAGAGACTAGATGGTGAACTTAGCATCTAAAGACCCACATATTTCTCTATTTCATACTATGTTTGGTGGTGGAGACCAACAACCGAGCTAAAAGAGAGATAATATTGGACTCACATCCATTACAATGAACACATTTATAAGACTCTAATGAACCATCAAGTTGCCTTAGTATTGCTGGATGAGGAAACAATTAAATATATGCCAAGCGTAACTTTTAAAACTTGATATAACATGTTTTTTTAATTCCTTAATTCATAAAAAATGAATGTATAAAATATTCATTACACTTTTGAAATAACGAAACGGTGACTTTTAAAGCAGGTACTTGCAATAAAGTATTAAAAAATAGGTGATAATATGTCAGTTTTGTGGAGATATCTTGTTTCTGCTGCCCCCATGTGGCCACAATAGGTACTTTAAAAAAAACTGGAATCAAGACAAAATACCTTACAGGACTTCACAGTTAAACCTTCTAGCAACAGCTTCCATTAAAGAGAAAAGTAAGTGTGTGTGTGTGTGTGTGTGTGTGTGTGTGTGTGTGTGTGTGTGTGTGTGTGTGTGTGTGTGTGTGTGTGTGTGTGTGTGTGTGTATGTGTGTGTGTCTGGTTATGTACAAAGGCACAGCTAGCTAATGTTCCTTTCTGCTTGGTCAGACACGTTATTTGTTCCTCATTGTGTGTGGCTATGGGCCGTTAATAAATCTGTAATTACCCGAACAGCCGTCAGGCGGGGTTAATGGAGAAACCATTAGAGGAGATGAGGGACAATGGAGACATTTTGTAGGAGGTAGAATAATAGGAGGAGGAGGAGGAGGAGGAGGAGGAGGAGGAGGAGGAGGAGGAGGAGGAGGAGGAGGAGGAGGAGGAGGAGGAGGAGGAGGAGGAGAGTGCAGCCATGGGCTTACTCAGAAGATAATGGGTTTTAATTTGGCTTGTTATCTGTCCACCACCTGCTGCGTACCTCTTAGAGACCAAGTTAGAAATCAAAGCAGAATCACGGGAAATCAAATAAGCTATACTGTACTGTGTTTTTTTTACTCTCAACCTATCCCCAAAAAAGGCAAACAGCTCTCTGATCCCTAACAAATATATATCTCCACTTCGGAAAAAGGCTTATTTATTTCCTTAAACAGCTGCTCACTGTAGTTTTTCTAAAGCAAACAGGAGTAAATAGTGCATGTGGGGGACTATTTTCAGTGGCGGCTGAATCCATATGTGGTGCTTAAGTGTAGGATTGACTCAAATGTAAGTACAATGGGTCTGGTCAAGGTAATAACTGTGTTTTTTAATTGATTTTGACAACAATGGAGATCTGTGGTGCAGCGAAAAACCTGCAATTGAATCAAGGAAAAAGAATTGTGTACGACAGGTACTCTAATACCAGGTAGTACTTTCACAGTTTGACAGCAATGTTGGTTCCAGGGATGAAAGAAAATGTGGTTGGCATCATCCAGTTTTTTTCCCCGATAATACATTCGGAGCAACAAATCTAGAAATCTGCAGGAGGAGAGCTGGTAAGATAAGATAAGATGGACTTTTATTAATCCTTCGTAGGGAAAGTGTTTCTCTACATGTGACCCATCCTAGTGTTAGGAGCAGTGGGCTGCCATTTTGAACGGCGCCCGGGGAGCAGTATAGGGAACGGTGCCTTGCTCAGGGACACCTCGGTAGCACTTGAACTGGTGACCTTCCAGTTGCCAACCCAAGTCCCTATGGACTTCGCCACCACCACCATAACGTTAGCTTTTAGCTGTTAGCGTCCGCTAGGCAGAACAGTCCTGATTTTCCAAATAACAGAGCTAAGAGCTAATGCTAACGGTGGTTGCATGACTTATATATATGATATGGTGCGTTCAAGTAAAAACCAGAATGGGCAAAGGTAAATTCATATTTCATCAACCTTAGGTAGCATTAGCTGTTAGCTCTGTTCTTTAGCCAAGCAGGACTGTGCTGCCAGGCGGTTGCTAACAGCTAAAAGTAGGGCCGCTTGATTATGGCATTATTTGGGTCAATAATTGATATCACGATTATTAAAAACAATTATCCATTTACTTTGAAAACATACATTTATTGAAAAAAGAAATGTAGTATGTTTTTAACAGTTGATTACCCTGAACTTTAAGTATAATTCAATTGAAAAACCAATACAAAATAATAATAATCGGTTTATTTCGATTATGTTGTTTTCATAATCGTTGCAAGCCAAAATCGTAATTGCGATTAAAATACGATTAATTGAGCAGCCCTAGCTAAAAGCTAACATCACTAGCTCTCCTCCTGGAGATTTCAACACAGATTTGTGGTTCACAATATGATATTATCAGGAAGGAAATAGTGTGCATACAAACATGCAGTATTTCTTATCGTATAGGCGACAAATGTGGTTTCGAACCCAGTGCTAGCATTGACTTATTATCAAGCTCCCTCAACTAAAAACATTACATTAAATTACAACGTTATCACTACGTGCTTAATGTTCTTGTTATACGTGGTTTTTGTCCTGACACTTTAATAAATTATGTTAATTATAACACATTTCTCAAAGCAACATAACATTGATATTAAAGAGAGAGATGTGACAGCTTACACTTCCTAACAGAAACCAGTATGCAGACGGTAATAAATAACGTATATTTTGAAGGATTTAATATTTCGTTTTTCAAAGGTATTGAATTGGATATTACTTTGGCTAGAGTCTGCTATCGTGACATCCCTAGAGGAGGTAGATATATGGAGCTAGAATACACACTCAAGTAGGGCTGCTCGATTATGGCAAAAATCATAATCTCGATTATTTGGGTCAATAATTGATATCACGATTATTAAAAACGATTATCCATTTACTTTGAAAACATCAATTTATTGGAGACATTTTCTTTTAACAGTATCTTTTTAACAGTTGATTACCCTGAACTTAAGTATAATTCAACTAAAAAACCAATAAAAAAAATAATTAAAAAAAATAAAGTAATAATAATAATAAAATAATAATCGTTTTATTTCGATTACGTGGTTTTCGTAATCATTGCAAGCCATAATCGTAATTGCGATTAAAATACGATTAATTGAGCAGCCCTACACTCAAGAGAAACATTAACTGTTCGTTTGAGCCTTGAATAGGTGACAACAAAGATATAGAGATGTATCCTCTAAAATAAGTAAAGAAAAGTGGATTTTTATAATACTTAGGAATCAAAACTGTCACTTAATGACAAAAGTTAGAACAGGAAGGATACAAAGTAATATTATGACATTGACTATTTGAGCAGCAGAGTACATTACGGCTCTGCAGAGCTTGTTACATTAATACTATAAAGCACATAGCTTTGAAATATTGATCAGACATATTTTAATGGTTGGGTCCACTTTACTCTGCAGACAATAGAGCAGGAAGCCCATTAAAGACCGAGGAAGTTAAATCACTATGCGGGCAGTCAGTAAGAGAAAAATGAAGAAACATCGAACAAAAGAAGAAGTGAAAGATATACAATAAAAAGTGATGGTGGCTTTATTTTGAATTTATATTATCCAAGACAATTGGACTAGAAAAATACAACTTAAAGTCCAAAGATTCCTTCAGGAGATGCAACATGACCACAAAGAAGTGCAGCATTAACAGAAAGGGATACCACATGACCAAGAAGTCACAACATCAACAAGAGAATGCAAGAGGACCACAGAGAGACATAACATATGCATGTAAGAGATTGCAAAATGGTTCAAAAGAAGACGCAAACTGACCACAGAGGAGTGCAGAACGAACACAAAGGGATGTGAAAGGACCAAGAAGTCACAAACAATGACCAAGAAGATGCATAATGAAAGATAAGCCAAAGAGGATGTAAAAGGACCAGAGAGGAGGCAAAATGACCTACATTCCTAAACCAATCTTTGCAAAACAATAAATAAATGTTAAACCATTTCCTTGAGTTCGGTAATTGCCACTGTCATATCTCCAAATATGAAGCTACAGAAACATTAGCATAGCTTAGCATTAAGAGACAGCATTAATGATTGTGCATTATTCAAACAAAATACTCCGTCTTTTCGAACTTCAGAGATGCTTTCTGGAGTAATATTGTACCTGCAGCTTTGTGGCTAAGCTTTAGGTCGCTAAAGGCTTAAAAGCTATGGATTATAAACCTGCTCTCAATTATTCACTTCACTCTGAGTAATCAATAACATATTTGACTGATTCTGCAATCAACTGGGAGCCTAATGGTGGTTATATAAATGATCTTATGGTAATTAGAGTAGGTGGAACCATTAGCAGTGTGCTAACAGTCAAACACAAATATGTTTCTCCATATTCATTTGTGGGTTTTTCCTATCTCCTAAATTCACGTTTCCATTCTTAACTTGGACGGGCTGGGTTGGATTTTCTCCGTATAACAAAAACATTTCTAATCTGCGTAGAAAGGAGGTCATCCACGTTTTTGAAAAATGGCGCCCGTAATCCGGGAAAAGATTATAATATTTGAGAATTTGGTTTAGTTGTATAGGAATGTAAGGTCTTTGGAAGAGAGGGAAGAGCATGGAGAGTGGAGGGAAAACGTGGGGTACAATTATTTTCATTCTTCTTGTAGCTCCATTCATTTACAATAAAGAAAATTGCTTGCTTTGTGTCTTGACAAAAATGCAGATTTTCCCCGCAAAATGTTAAAGTGATGCCAGAAAACAATATTTCTGTTGGTCAAAAACGGAAAATATGAAAAAACGGAAAATATGAAAAAAAGTGGGAGAGCAGCTTTGTTTTTACGGAGAATAATTATGGGATGGATGTCCGGTGGCAGGCAGCAGGCTGACACATAAAACTGAGATTTCTGAGATTCAGAGACTGTCCTTTTTTCTGTAGAAGTAAAGACGCCGTAACTCTGGATGTATTTCTTGTTAGAGGCGCAATATATGACTCACTAGCTTTAAGACATAAATAAACTATTATTTTCAGCTTCGCTCTAATGCAGTATTTTCACCGGAAAGTGGGCGGGCCATACTTTTGGCCGAGTGAAGTTAGCGCCCTCATACTATATTTCTCTAGAAAACCCCTTGAAACCCCTCCCTTCCAGAAATATGTTTACATACCTCTAATACTGCAATATTGGTTGTATGTGATTTGCCAATATACAGAACCATTTCTGAGAGTAACTCAATACAGCAAAGATGACTTATATTTACTTTTTGCTACTTGCATTTCATCCTTTTCAGACCTTCTTGTAAACTTCCTCACCCCAAAAGCACAACAAAAGCTTTGTAATGCAAATGTTTAACTATTTTTTAACCAAATGTATGAGACTGAATACAACCGAGGTTCTTCAAAAAACGTCAGAAAATAAAAGTCAGACTTCCCATGATGGAGCCTTGGGGAACTCCACGAGCTAAATGTGAAATGTCAGGCAGTGCATTACAAGAAGCTTTGTAATGCACTTTCTTGACTTTATTTAACCAAATTTATTAAACTAAATACAGCGTCAGAAAATAAAAGGCAGACTTCCCATGAAAGAGCCTTGGGGAACTCCACAAGCACTACCAGAAGATTTGTAATGCACTTCATTGACTTTTTTGACAAACATTTTGCACCTAAATACATACAGCTGAGGCTCTTCAACAAACGTCAGTAAATACAAGTCTGACTTCCCACGAAGGAGCGTTGAGGAACTCCACGAGCTAAATGGGAAATTGAAGGCATTGCACTACAATTAACTTCCGCATCAGATTGTGCAGAAATCTTGCCATAAAGTTATTTTAAGGAACATCAGTAAAAATTACAAGATGTAAAAATGCCGGAGTTAGCACGAATGCTAACGTATTCCGTAGTCTCTATGCAGGTTATTACTGTATGTCAAAGTCATGTTGGCAGTACACGCCGTGAAGTTGTTTGCGGCCTGCCAGTAAACCCAAAGAAGAAGAAGAAGAAGTGACGTTAGCGGCTTAATTTCCCTAATCCTTCCCCAGGAACGTATTCCGGTGTGAACGCGATCTGTACTTATTAGTTCATGAGAACTAAAGAGTTCTCATTAACCTTTGTGGGGAAAGTACTGCGGTGTGAATGCGCCTATCATGTTATGTGTTCAGGAATTAGTACAATCAATGATGTAAGAAAAACTCACTAAATGTATTTAACGCAGACAAATCAAATTAAAGGTTGTGTATTTTTTCCCTTTTCACAAATAAAAATATGATAGCTCTACAACAGTGTTGCCATATTGCGATGTGATATGATTCACAATATTGATGGTATTCATAATTTCTGAATTGTCATTATAATTGGAAAACGTTTTGTACCAAACGAACATGTTTTGTAGAGTCTGTCAAATACAATCTAAAGGCAAGGATATCTCTGCAGCACTGTTATACTTCATTCAGATATTTCAAAATGTTTGCCTCAAACATATGTTGTCCCTCCTGCGATTTGAAAATAGCAATATTGCAAAATCGATAACATTTGAAATCATTTTGCAGCCTCCACACATCTAAAGCATTCCTGCAAAAATAATGGAGGCACATCTGCTGTTTTCTTCTCTGAGCCTCACCATTTTCAAGTTTGATTTATTTTCCACAGCCTCCTCTTCTTTCTTTATGATTAATTACCATTATCCACCGTCTGCCTCCCACGCTCACAGGTCACTCTGATCAGGATGACCGTGGATTGTGGAGCGTAATCACATGTATACAAACAGCTCTGTAATTATAGGCTCCGTTACCCTGCAGAGTGAGTCACCACATGAATGGGATTGATTGTGTTTTTCTTTTCCTTCCATTCCAACACACAAAGAGTCCCATGCATTGTTAATTTTAGCTTATCGCGGATATTATCCCATGATTACGACACCTGAACAGCCTCCTCTGGTTTGAGGCTTTTCCAGATGTTGAACCTGCTGCAGGGGTTTGAGCTCAAGAAGAGCAGCAGAGGTGGGAAGTACTTTGTTACTGTACTTAAGTACATCTTTCTGGTATCAGTACGTTAGTCCACTACTTATTTTTCTGACGACTTTTTACTTTTACTTCTTACATTTTGAACACAAATACCTGTACTTTCTACTTCCTACATGTTGAACACAAATACCTGTACTTTCTACTTCCTACATGTTGAACCCAAATACCTGTACTTTCTACTTCTTACATGTTGAACCCAAATACCTGTACTTTCTACTTCTTACATGTTAAACCCAAATACCTGTACTTTCTACTTCTTACATGTTGAACACAAATACCTGTACTTTCTACTTCTTACATGTTGAACCTAAATACCTGTACTTTCTACTTCTCACATGTTGAACTCAAATACCTGTACTTTCTACTTCTCACATGTTGAACACAAATACCTGTACTTTCTACTCTTACATGTTGAACACAAATACCTGTACTTTCTACTTCTTACATGTTGAACCCAAATACCTGTACTTTCTACTTCTTACATGTTAAACCCAAATACCTGTACTTTCTACTTCTTACATGTTAAAACCCAAATACCTGTAACTTTCTACTTCTTACATGTTGAAACCCAAATACCTGTACTTTTCTACTTCTTACATGTTGAACCCAAATACCTGTACTTTCTACTTCTTACATGTTGAACCCAAATACCTGTACTTTCTACTTCTCACATGTTGAACTCAATACCTGTACTTTCTACTTCTTACATGTTGAACTCAAATACCTGTACTTCTACTTCTCACATGTTGAACACCAAATACCTGTACTTTCTACTTCTTACATGTTGAACACAAATACTGTACTTTCTACTTCTTACATCCATCCATCCATCCATCCATCTTCTCCCGCTTTATCCGTGGTCGGGTCTCGGGGGTAGCAGTTCCAGTAGAGAGCTCCAAACTTTATTTTCCCTGGCGACATCAACCAGCTCTGACTGGGGGATCCCAAGGCGCTCCCAGGCCAGCGAAGAGATATAATCCCTCCACCTGGTCCTAGGTCTACCCCTTGGTCTCTTCCCAGCTGGACATCCCTAGGGAGGCGCCCAGGTGGCATCCTAACTAGGTGCCCGAACCACCTCAACTGGTTCCTTTCGACGCGAAGGAGGAGCGGCTCAACTCCGAGTCCCTCCCGGATGACCGAACTTCTCACCTTATCCCTAAGGGAGACGCCAGCCACCTTGCGGAGAAAACCCATCTCGGCCACTTGTATCCGCGATCTCGTTCTTTCGGTCATGACCCATCCTTCATGACCATAGGTGAGGGTAGGAACGAACATGGCCCGGTAGACAGAGAGCTTTGCCTTCTGGCTCAGCTCCCTTTTCGTCACACGGTGCGGTAAAGCGACTGCAGTACCGCTCCCGCTGCTCCGACTCTCCGGCCCATCTCACGCTCCATTGTTCCCTCACTCGAGAACAAGACCCCGAGATACTTGGACTCCTTCACTTGGGGTAAGGACTCATTCCCTACTTGGAGTCGACAGTCCTGAGTAAATCAATTTTTTGGCATGCCAAAGATTTTGCCACCGCTCACGAAGCTGCTGCCGGAGCCTGAGAAACTCCACCGGCGGTCATACGATGGCTTAAGATGCCCTCACGAACGGCCCGATGTTGCTACGATCACAGCCGAATTTGAACGTTTCCTTTATCGTGTGTCCATCGGGTTGTTTTGTTGCACAACAAAATCATGTAAACATATTATGTAAATAACCCAATTTGTGTTCTGTGAGACTAAAAAGGATATAATATATTATTTTGAAGGCGAGTTGACAGGAAGTTGTTGTTGCTATGGAAACAACAACATGACGGAGAAAATGTAATATCTCTCCATATAAAGACGGAGAAAAGTAAAGAACAAAGTCTGAAGATATCAGTGCAGTATCATAGTACTGTAACATAATTGTTTTTGGTACTTTCGTTGCAGTTGTACGTCTTAAATGTAATGTAAATGTTGCCTTTGTGTGTGGTTCGGGCCATCTTCGTGCGAAATTCACAATTCAGTATTCGTGTGTCCATCGGGTGTCAATTTCGGGACAGTGTGACAGGGGCTTAAAGGATATGTGTACTTTTTTCCATCTCTGGAGAGCAGTAATGAGCTCCAATACTGATTTACATATTAACATCTGTCTCACAGTCGGAGCCAGATGTTATCTCCATGTGCCAATTTAGCAGTGAGTAGATTTGTTGATTTCTTTCATTTACGTCCAGTTCCAGCGTTTATAAAGCAACATCGCCAAAGGCTTTCTGGCTCCAGCTTCTTAAATGTGATATTTTAAAGCTTTTCTTTGTTGTTAAAGTAAATTAAATATCTTAAGTTAAATAAGTCTTTAAGTTGTCTGCGTACCGTCTAACAAAAGGCATATTTTACCCTCGTTTATTTTAATTATATATGTGAAAGTGCAGAATCGGTTATTAAAGGTCATTTATGTTTTTGTGAGCTACATTTGATGGTTTGAATAAGTCAAATAAATGAAGTTTAATACATATTCTTGCAAAATCGGGATTGATTTATCATGTTTTGACGTTGGTTAAAGCGGTTGTTTTTTTGTGTGTGGTTATGTATCAGTAATGTCTTTACGTGTGTTAACTATAGCACATGCTAATGCCAATGTAACTTAATACATTCTTTAAGTACATTACTCAGAGTGAAACATAAAAAGTTGAAGTAAAGAAACAATAAGAACACTGGAAACAAATAGTTATATTAACATAAGAAGTTAAGTGCAAATGTGTGCATTGTACCTCACTATATAACAATACATATTGTACTTACTGTACTACTATAATTACTGTATAAGTAATTACAATATATACAGTAGTGTGTAGGTAATGCAACACAATATAGACATTGGACTTCAGGCTCAAGGTGAAATAACCCCAACACAGTAGTACTAGTAGAGTGTTTCCGCTGCGCCCCGACAAACGGAGCCCCGACGACGGAGCCCCGACGACGGAGCCCCGACGACGGAGCCCCGTTCCCTCCCTGAAATTCAAGGTGGTTAAAAAAAATAATATTTCATTTTCTTTTTTTTTATATATATATATATATATATATATATATATCATCAAATTGCAACTAATCTATATCTACTGTCACTTCTCACATGAACATGTGCTCTTTTATTAAAATAAACTAAACGCTTTCATTTGAAGTTGTGAGTTTAGTGTTTTTGACCCTAAGAAACATGATGCATTAATCAATAACAATACTCCACAGCTCCTCTCTCTGCTCCAGAGGATTAAACACCCCCCGCTCAGGCAGCACCCCCCACCCCGCTCAGGCAGCACCCCCCCACCCCGCTCAGGCAGCACCCCCCCGCTCAGGCAGCACCCCCACCACCCCGCTCAGGCAGCACCCCCCCCAAAGCAGTTAAAACAAGGGAAACACTGTAGTAGTAGTAGACAGCGTCAGCCCTTTGATAATATAAATCAGACTTGAGTCGGTGCTCCGGTCCCACGTTCACAGGACGTGGTGCGATGTGAGGCGAGTCCCTCAGAAACTCCTCACTTGAAGGATTTCCGAGCGATTGTAAGAAAATGGAATTTCACAAATCAGATTTTACGCCTCCTGGCCGGGTTAAGTGTGGAGTCGGGAGCCAAGTGCCGCTGCTACTTCCCCCTCACAGTGGCCCACCTTCTAACCAGAGAGGAATAATGTAAATCTACCCTCAGAAACATGCAGGGGAAGTGCTCAGTGCTTAGAAAAAAGAGACATGAGAGCGAGCGACGGGACTCCATCAAATCTCTGCGCTGGCTAAACCAGTCGCTTACAGAATCGATTTAAAAATGGTATTGCTTACTTATAAAGCATTAAATGGTTTGGGACCGACATGCTTCTCTGTTACGAGACCCAGTCTTACTCATTGCTCTCCGGCTCAGTGTCTGACGCTGCTTTCAGTCGTTATGCACCCCACACTTTTACAAACTTCGAGAGAACCTGAGGTCTTCACCAACGCTGAGTTATTTTAAGTCAAGGCTAAACACATTACTTTTGACAGCTGCTTACCCAGAAGTCTTTTAACTTGTTTTTAGCACCTATCATATTTACAATGTTGCTTTTAAACTATTCTGTATCTCTTTTATGAATCTGTTATCCCATGTTTATTTATCGAGTTCCTTTCTGTCTTCCTGTTAAGTGTCAAACATGTGCTTTATAAATAAACATACCTTACATGTCTGATGTCCCTACGCTGTCTTCTCTGTAAACACACGATGCAGACAGAGGTTGCATTCCATCCACCAAATGTAAAGCATGCCGGGTTTTCTTCCAGGGAGGCGAAGTGAGAGCGACAGGAAGCAGCAGCGAAGTGTCAGAAAGGTAACAGCTGTTCAAACCAAACCCCAGAGGTCTGCAGTGGGAATGTCGAAGCTGTTATCGGTGTTGCGTGCACATGTTTCTTACAGTGACTTGGGATGCTGGCTTTCTCCGTATGAGCACAGAGCCCTTTGGCAAAGATGCCCTCAAGAATTATTTATGTTAACATGTAAGGAGTAACACGTCACCTGACTCAGCAGATCCCGTGAGCTACTGCTTGTTGGCAGATTTTCTTTCAATCTTAAAGGTGGGGTCGGTAAGTTTGAGAAACCAGCTCGAGATCGCTAGAATTTGAAAATACACAACCGGAAAAAATCTGCTACTTCCTCACAGAGCCCAACACACACGAACGCGCACATGACCAATGAGGGCACGAGATGGAAGGCTGACAGGCAGGTGGGCCGTCCAGTTACTTTAGCCGGACCGGTTGTAAAATGATTGGTCGTGCTTTTTTCCAGAGCCACGGCTTCCACAGATGACACTTTTTTATGGATTTTTTGTCAAAGCACTTCAGATATTCATTGCTATCGGGGTGTTCAGAGCATTCCATGGAATATAACAAAAACTGTATCTCGAGCCGTTTTCTCAAACTTACCTACCCCTGATAACGTTACTCGTAATTGGGGCCACAGAGCTACGAGTTAAGTGAGTCGAAAATTGTGCATTTCTCCAACTGATATGATGCCTTTTGGCCGGCTGTTTGGACAGACTACTTGTGTCAACGTGCTTACGCGAAAACACTAATGGCAAACCAGCTTTGTCCACATCGAGCCTTATAGAGTATCTCTATACTTTTTGAACGCTCCGTCCCCGGCAGATCTCTGTGTGCCGCTGTCTGTTAGGCCCCGCCCCCCGCGCACAGAAAAAATGCAATGCACTTAAAGCACAGAACTCACGGTAAAAATACCCTTATTACTTATCGGATCTGCACAAAAAAGTGATCAGCTACCCAGCTAGGGGTATTATTATCATTCTAATATTACTCCACCTTTAACTGTTTTGTGATCAAATGTATAATTGTTCTATAACAATTTTTTTTTTTTAGCTCAACCAAGGGGCAATCTTTAGATATGAAAAGTGAATTATACTGCATGCAGAAGTGACTTAGGACTGCATTCTCTCTAATAAACAGCATTTTCGAGTTGTTAACAGAAGTCAAATTGTAAAAGAAGTCTATGAGAAAATGAACCTAATGTTTACTTGCCAAAGAAATAAGTGTTTAGAGACTTACAATATGTTCAAGAGTGTTACGGTTGGAATGCATTTCTGCTTTCTTACGTGTGCATCGTGTATTAAACATTTGACAAAAGACGTCACATTCTAGAGAAGTCTATGAGAAAATGTGCCAACTTCTCACTATCAAAAGAAAAAGTATTGAGGAGTCTTATAAAAACTGTCCCAAATTGTTGAGCTTCAACTAAATGTTTCCTAAATGTGTGTAATATGCATTAAACTTGACCGGTTGAAAATAAGTCAGATTGTATGGAAGACTATGAAAAAATGAACCGTACTTCTCTCTTGATTTTCTACCTCAGTAAATATGTTGCTAATGAATTTATGGTCTCAATCTGTAGATTAAAGTCTTCTTCAACACGGCATGATGTTCATTTAGTGAATTATAATCCCATTTAAAGTCAAATAGTCGTTTTTAGTTTGCGCATAACTAAATGGCCAAAACACCAAACTCGAGGCTGCACAACTGAAGTCCACAAAGCAATAAGTCTACTTAACCCCAGCTAACCCTCTAAGAGTTATCTCATCTCTTCTACAATGATATTACATGTCATTGTTGATGTCTCTTCTACATACACTACAAAATAATCCTTAAGCTTTCAGTCCAGATTGATCGACAGCAAGATGAAGAAAATCAAACATTGCCAACATTTTGAGCAAATACCTCAATATCGATATTGTGGCAATACTGTAAAGTCGACCATTGTTGCGTTCACTAAATATTGATGGGATATTTTGATAAATAATGATCCATAATGTGGATGTATGACTAAGTGGGTAAAGGCAGATAACAGAAGAGCGAAAGCAGTCGACTACATTCAGAACATGCCCTTATTTTAATGTAATACAGCTTTAAAAACCAGGAAAGACACTTCTGATATCCAGGATCTGTGGAAACACCACCTGTTTAAGATGTGTTGCACAGTTCTGGGTGGGTCTTGCAACAGCAGAGGTGACGGGAGGAAGAGATCTAACATATCGACCACTGAGCAGCGCAAAACACACCACGGCTCACGGGGCAGGCGAACAAAACACGAACATGGTTTTAAAAAATAAATTAAATCTGTTTCATATCTAAACCCTCCCACAAGCTCACAGTCTCTTTGCTTCTTAAAGTAGATTTTAATAACAGCTTCAGAGTTAAGAACGGCAATTTGGATAAAAACAGTAGGTTCGATGAGTGTGTGGTGAAGAGAGAGAGAGTTCCAGAAGCAGAGGGGGGGGTTGAAATAGTGGAAAGTGCTACTTGTGAATTGAATGCAACTGTAATGCTGTGTGCTCTGATGTATTCCAAACAGCTGCACCCCTGGCTGTTTGCAGAGACTTTACAACATGTGCATTACTGTCTGTGAGGCTCTTCCTCCCGCCTCCTCTCTCCTCCCAGGAGCCTCTGCACAGTTTTGTTGTTGTGTATACGATGCATCCAAAAAGAACTGGGTCAATGTGCCGTGACCTTAAAATGTGCCAACCACTCATCTCTAACGAATCACTCATCTTTAATATAGCACAGAATTATTCAATAAGTTCCTTCGCAGAAACATTTACACTTCAAATACAGATTCTGCAGAAGTTAAGGCGTGTGTGTGTGTGTGTGTGTGTGTGTGTGTGTGTGTGTGTGTGTGTGTGTGTGTGTGTGTGTGTGTGTGTGTGTGTGTGTGTGTGTGCGCGTGTGTGTGTGTGTGTGTGTGTGTGTGTGTGTGTGTGAGGGGGTTTCTGAACATGGCTCAGAGGATAAGATTGAAGCACAGTAAAACCTTATCCAACACACATGAAGCTTTCTCACACACACACACTCACACACACACACACACACACACACACACACACACACACACACACACACACACACACACACACACACACACACACACTTATCCGAGACATGAACATGATGCCTCAAAGCAGCTATGTAAACACACAGTTTGTATCTTTTCACAGCGAAACAAGAGTACATCTGCTCACCTGTGTCTGCAGCTTTACTTCCTGTGTGTTTGTGAATCACTCCATATCCTAATCCAGGGAGTTGTTGTAAACCATTGAAAAATCCATCCAGAGACGGGAGAATAACTCCAATCCAGAAGGTGCGTGCGTGCGTGCGTACGCGTGTGTGCGTGTGTCTCTGTCTGTGTGTGTGTGTGTCCACTTGCGCCGGGAGCCAGGTGGCGGAGCCGCGAAAGCCGCAGAAGAAGACCCGGTGTGAGACTAAAGCTCCGGAGGACGAGCCCGACTGCGCAGAATTCACCCCGAGGAAGGTGCACCCTGCCCGGGTTAAAGCGGTGCTGTCAGAGGGGGTCTGCGGTTCTCGGTAGTCCCGGATGTGTTGTTGCAAGAGCCGCTCGGTGCTCACTGTGAGGCGGATCCACTCTGCTCAGCTCCCCCTGAAGAATGAGGCTGCAGCAACACTATCCCCCACATACACACGCACACACACAAACGCACACACACACACGCACGCACGCACACGCACACACACAGAGGGAGAAACCCCGCCCCCTTACACAGGCTCAGCCAATCAGAGGGAGGCTCCATCTCTCCCCTTTCTCTCTCCTCATTCAACTCAAAGAGGCTTTATGTATTTATTATGGGGTCGGTTTTTTTATTTGTATGTTATGTTTCTTTGACTATGTCTTTATGATTTTAACGTTTTTTTTGTAAAGAACATTCAATAAAATATGCTGTAGTTATAAAGAAAGCCTTACTTGAGTACAAACACCTTATAATTAAAAGTACTGTAAAAAAAAAATTGTTATGCTAAAACCACAACTTTGAACAAAGTATTTTGATGTAAAATTCATCACAAACTTTAATTTTCGACATCCATGCGTTAATTAATTTGTAAGTACTGTAACGTTCGCAAGGTGGAGTCGGAAACAGGCTTCTCGTTATTAGGCTTTAATAACAGATATTCTTACAGATGATCACAGGTACAGGTACATTGTGGGGGTTCTACCTCACACTTCCCACACTGACTTAACTCCTACCCCGACACATATAAATATAGCAGTGTCTACGTCACAACTCCCCGCCCTCCCCCGTCCGCTCCCCCAACCACAGGCCCGCACCTCAACCAGCATCACTGTGCAGCTCTATGATTGGCAGAGAGACGGGGGATGCCTGAGTGACACCCTGAACATCCTATGCAGGATCGCTACACTACCCCCCACTACAAAGTTCCTCGCCCACGAGGAAAAAATAAAACACAGCACAAACACTCCCCCCACCCTCTCCAGTACTCTGCAGGGACCAACCCACTGGCTGTCCACTGACACGCTGGTCTCCACGCTGTCCACTGACACGCTGGTCTCCACACTGGTCTCCACGCTGTCCACTGACACGCTGGTCTCCACGCTGTCCACTGACAGCTGGTCTCCACACTGGTCTCCACGCTGGTCTCCACGCTGGTCTCCACGCTGGTCTCCACGCTGTCCACTGACACGCTGGTCTCCACACTGGTCTCCACGCTGGTCTCCACGCTGGTCTCCACGCTGTCCACTGACACGCTGGTCTCCACGCTGGTCTCCACGCTGTCCACTGACACGCTGGTCTCCACGCTGTCCACTGACACGCTGGTCTCCACACTGGTCTCCACGCTGGTCTCCACGCTGGTCTCCACGCTGGTCTCCACGCTGTCCACTGACACGCTGGTCTCCACACTGGTCTCCACGCTGGTCTCCACGCTGGTCTCCACGCTGTCCCACTGACACGCTGGTCTCCACACTGGTCTCCACGCTGGTCTCCACGCTGGTCTCCACGCTGTCCACTGACACGCTGGTCCCACGCTGTCCACTGACACGCGGTCTCCACGCTGTGAGGAGAACCCTTTATAGATGGGCTGAGAGTGTGGCTGGTCTTATGCCTTTTCAGAGGCTGCTGGTCGATGGGCGCCGCCATTGTTGTTTACATCCAGCTTGGAAATGGCGCGAAATGCCGCGGAAGACGGCGACATTCCCGCGTCTCTAGCCATCTTCACCGCCGACTCTCTCAGGCGCTCTCTCGCCTCCCGTGCACTCATGAACTCCCCGCTCATGTCCTTCGACCACCCGCATGCTCCCTCTTCCTCTCCATCACTACTTTCCTGCTTCACTCCCATCTTGCTGAACTTTTCCATCTCTGCTAGCTCCGTGACGCAGTTACGGACTCCCGTCAGGACAGACGTCCTCCGTTCGAAAAGTCACTTCTGACACCAATGTAACGTTCGCAAGGTGGAGTCGGAAACAGGCTTCTCGTTATTAGGCTTTAATAACAGATATTCTTACAGATGATCACAGGTACCGGTACATTGTGGGGTTCTACCTCACACTTCCCACACTGACTTAACTCCTACCCCGACACATATAAATATAGCAGTGTCTACGTCACAACTCCCCGCCCTCCCCGTCCGCTCCCCCAACCACAGGCCCGCACCTCAACCAGCATCACTGTGCAGCTCTATGATTGGCAGAGAGACGGGGGATGCTGAGTGACACCCTGAACATCCTATGCAGGATCGCTACAGTACATTTTAAATATTTTGAACATTGAGAGTTGGTATAGTTCCAAGTTCTTAATTGTGTGACTGATATACTCTTTAAAACAGAGGTGGGGAACCTCCGGCCCCCGGGCCGTATACGGCCCGCGAGACCATTTGGTATGGCCCTCGAGGTCATTTAAAAAATAAAAATTAAAGAAATCTAGACCGCAAAATAATTAAACAAGCGAGTGCCTGTTTTTCCTGGCAACGGTCATGGTCCTTGAACACAACACAAGCCTAACGTGTCATCACGTGGTATGTCTCGTCTGACAGGGGTGCAGTTATGCCGGAGAGCACCAGAACGCGGGGCACTTCACAAATGTCAGTACCCATAAGGAGCCGTACACATGCCGCAGTTTTTGCGTGGCTGTGTCTTCAGCTGAAAGCCCAGTGGCGATCTGTTCATATGTCATACTGAGCATACAGTCAATAACTTTGTTGTTATTAGCATCTGGTTAGCTAGCTATGCTAACGAATATAAGAAGCTTTTTCTCCAACCAGTGAGGTGAAGGCACATCTTTATATGATCATTATAGTTATCAAAAAACAAGAGCATAAAGTAAACAGGTATAAAATACTAAATGACAGTAAAAAAAAAGTTGTTATTAATAAACAAGAATACAGTTTGAAAGGGGAGTGATTTGTAAAATATCCATAAAGAAAAAGTAAATCTTACAGTTCCGTTTCATATGGACGTTGAGAGATGTATCCATAGATCTATTAATTTTGTTATCAAAGTGCACCAGATTGATGCTTTCAACTTCCCGGAGCATGCCCCCCCGGACCCCCCTAGAGGAGGTTAGGTCCCCCCCACATATATCATGTCCACATGGATAGGAAACTAAATACATTTGCACACATCTTGTGTCCATATCTTTCTGTTTTGGTGGTCATGCCACACCGTGCACGTGCATGCATGCGTGAATCATGGCAAGATATCTGGATTAAGAGGTTGCTTTTTCTTTGGCACAGCATGAAAGAAAGGCAAATGAATGGGCTGTGATTTTTAAGCAGAGGTCAATAATTTGTACGGCCCTCGGAGGATGTTGAAAAATTGAAATGGCCTTTGAGAGGAAAAAGGTTCCCCACCCCTGCTCTAAAAGCTCTGATGGCATATTATCACATTATAGTGAATTAGTAACCTTCTGATATCACTGAGACATTTCTGTGTGGAAAGAAGAACGCAGCGATCCAAGCAAAACAGAAAGCTACAAAAACACGAGATTATGAGGCAGAAGTCCAAAGTCTGAGACAGGATGTTAAATACCCAGCATGCAACATCTTTCTCTGTTAAAAAATGCATCAGAGCTGGAATCTCTTTAGGGGCTTCGACTGCCATTTTATAAGCAACTGAGAAGAAACACAGATACAAGTGTGTGAGTAATGAAACTGCACAATAACACAAACCTCAACATTTATTATTCAATGCTTTTTTCTTCAGATTCAAAACATTTATTTTTGTTTTGTCAATATTCCTGAATATTTACACATTTTCTACTAGCCTATGTTTTGAAGAAACTAAGCTAAGGAGGCTAATGTTGGGGTATAAAGGAACTACAGCACGGTCACATGACTTCACGTCACCACCGCTAAGCTAAAGGTGGCTAATGTTGGGGTATAAAGGAACTACAGCACGGTCACATGACTTCACGTCACCACCGCTAAGCTAAAGGCGGCTAATGTTGGGCTATAAAGAACTACAGCACGGTCACATGACTTTCACGTCACCACCGCTAAGCTAAAAGGTGGCTAATGTTGGGCTATAAAGGAACTACAGCACGGTCACATGACTTCACGTCACCACCGCTAAGCTAAAGGTGGCTAATGTTGGCTATAAAGGAACTACAGCACGGTCACATGACTTCACGTCACCACCGCTAAGCTAAGGCGGCTAATGTTGGGCTATAAAGGAACTACAGCACGGTCACATGACTACACGTCACCACCGCTAAGCTAAAGGAGGCTAATGTTGGGCTATAAAGGAACTACAGCACGGTCACATGACTACACGTCACCACCGCTAAGCTAAAGGCGGCTAATGTTGGGCTATAAAGGAACTACAGCACGGTCACATGACTACACGTCACCACCGCTAAGCTAAAGGTGGTAATGTTGGGCTATAAAGGAACTACAAGCACGGTCACATGACTACACGTCACCACCGCTAAGCTAAAGGTGGTAATGTTGGGCTATAAAGGAACTACAGCACGGTCACATGACTACACGTCACCACCGCTAAGCTAAAGGCGGCTAATGTTGGGCTATAAAGGAACTACAGCACGGTCACATGACTTCACGTCACCACCGCTAAGCTAAAGGTGGCTAATGTTGGGCTATAAAGGAACTACAGCACGGTCACATGACTACACGTCACCACCGCTAAGCTAAAGGTGGTAATGTTGGGCTATAAAGGAACTACAGCACGGTCACATGACTACACGTCACCACCGCTAAGCTAAAGGCGGCTTAATGTTGGGCTATAAAGGAACTACAGCACGGTCACATGACTTCACGTCACCACCGCTAAGCTAAAGGTGGCTAATGTTGGGCTATAAAGGAACTACAGCACGGTCACATGACTTCACGTCACCACCGCTAAGCTAAAGGCGGCTAATGTTTGGGGTGATGACGTTTAGTCGTCTCATTTAGAAACTTGTTTTTATATCCAAAAGTTGGAAAGTGATTAAATGCTGACTCATGTTCCGTTTCATCGTCCTGATATGGTCTCATTTGGTCGGTCAGTCGTCACTTTGAGAGATCAGGATCCACAGAGATGGAGAGCAAGGTTCAGAGAGAATAAACTGAGAAATAAAGTTAAAAAAGAAATATGATGAGAGAAGAAGAAGAACGGAGAAAGAGAGAACTCGACTCAGTGAGAAGAAGCAAAAACCTGCAGATCATAAATAATTCAGACAAGTTGTTTTGAGCAGGAAAAAAATCAGAGGAGGACAACTTTCACTGCGATGCAACTTAACACAGGACACTCATAGACACACACACACACACACACACACACACACACACACACACACACACACACACACACACACACACACACACACACACAGATATACTCAAGGTGAGGCATCATATGCAAATAGTCCATATGTGCTGCCTGTCACAGCAGCAGTCTCAGTGGTACTCTGTTTGTGTGTGTGTGTGTGTGTGTGTGTGTGTGTGTGTGTGTGTGTGTGTGTGTGTGTGTGTGTGTGTGTGTGTGTGTGTGTGTGTGTGTGTGTGTGTGTGAAAAATTGTTAGTTGGGATAGTGTGTGTGTGTGTTTGGGGTCAGAGGTCAGATTGGACGCCAGCTGGTGGAGCGTCCTTAAGAAAAGAACATTACTGTACACCACACACACACCCACACACACACACACACACGCACGCGCACACACACACACACACACACACACACACAAAACACACACACACGCACGCACACGCACACACACAACACACACAGGTTTACAATACAATTAACCTTCTCCGACCCGCCGTCTGCTCTCTTCTTTCATGTAAAACTTTGGTGATACATTTGTTTTCTGTAAAGTTTTTAAAAATAAAGTTTCAAGATTAAAGAGGCTTGTTGATGTTTTCCCTTTCGATGTGTGTTCTACAGGAGTTGGGTGTAACGCGTTACAAAGTAAACTGTAATAATATTACTTTTGTCGGTAACGGAGTAGTGTACACCCGCTACTTTTATAATTCAGTAATCACACTACAGTTACGAACATCGCCCCGACACGCGTTACTTCGTTACTAAAATCAGTCATAATCAAACCTCAACAAACACCTGCAAAGAAAACATGCTAAGGTGAAGCTAACGCACAGCTGTTCGTTGTTTGTTTATATCACGGAGTCTGTCTTCTGCTCTGTTTTCCGGTTGTTGCCTGTTTTGAATGACGAATACACATTACCGCCCGCCTGCTGGTAAGGAGAGTTATTGCACTCACGCATGCGCAGTTCGTACGTGCTCGGTTGAAGTATTGGCGGAGTGTTCTAGTGCGACACATGGCCAACACGCAGGAGAACACACCGACGCAACAGTCGGCGTGTTCTCTGGTGACTGCTCTTTAAAGTAGAGACACTACATACTGATATACACCTGAACACCAGCAGGAGAGGACTCTTTAAAGTAGAGACACAACATACTGATATACACCTGAACATCAGCAGGAGAGGACTCTTTAAAGTAGAGAACACTACATACTGATATACACCTGAACATCAGCAGCAGAGGACTCTTTAAAGTAGAGGACACTACATACTGATATACACCTGAACATCAGCAGGAGAGGACTCTTTAAAGTAGATACACTACATACTGATATACACCTGAACATCAGCAGGAGAGGACTCTTTAAAGTAGAGACACTACATACTGATATACACCTGAACATCAGCAGGAGAGGACTCTTTAAAGTAGAGACACTACACACTGATATACACCTGAATATCAGCAGGAGAGGACTCTTTAAAGTAGAGACACTACATACTGATATACACCTGAACATCAGCAGGAGAGGACTCTTTAAGTAGAGACACGACATACTGATATACACCTGAACATCAGCAGGAGAGGACTCTTTAAAGCAGAGACACTACACACTGATATACACCTGAATATCAGCAGAGAGGACTCTTTAAATTAGAGACACTACATACTGATATACACCTGAACATCAGCAGGAGGGACTCTTAAAGTAGAGACACTACATACTGATATACACCCTGAACATCAGCAGGAGAGGACTCTTAAAGTAGAGACACTGAATACTGATATACACCTGAACATCAGCCAGGAGAGGACTCTTTAAAGTAGATACACTACATACTGATATACACCTGAACATCAGCAGGAGAGGACTCTTTAAAGTAGAGACACCAACATACTGATATACACCTGAACATCAGCAGGAGAGGACTCTTTAAAGTAGAGACACTACATACTGATATACACCTGAACATCAGCAGGAGAGGACTCTTTAAAGTAGATACACTACATACTGATATACACCTGAACATCAGCAGGAGAGGACTCTTTAAAAGTAGAGACACTACATACTGATATACACCTGAACATCAGCAGGAGAGGACTCTTTAAAGTAGAGACACTACATACTGATATACACCTGAACATCAGCAGGAGAGGACTCTTTAAAGTAGAGGACACTACACACTGATATACACCTGAATATCAGCAGGAGAGGACTCTTTAAAGTAGAGACACTACATACTGATATACACCTGAACATCAGCAGGAGAGGACTCTTTAAAGTAGAGACACGACATACTGATATACACCTGAACATCAGCAGGAGAGGACTCTTTAAAGCAGAGACACTACATACTGATATACACCTGAACATCAGCAGGAGAGGACTCTTTAAAGTAGAGACACTACATACTGATATGCACCTGAACATCAGCAGGAGAGGACTCTTAAAGTAGAGACACTACATACTGATATACACCTGAACATCAGCAGGAGAGGACTCTTTAAAGTAGAGACACTACATACTGATATGCACCTGAACATCAGCAGGAGAGGACTCTTTAAAGTAGAGACACTACATACTGATATGCACCTGAACACCACGATTAGAAAGTAGAGCTGCATTTAGCTGCTTATTATACATCACTAAAGACAGAAATGCTTTTAGAAGAAAACTTAATTGGAGAAAATGATTGGCTGTCATAATAACGTCACAGTAGAGGTTCCATTTTAATTTAGCGTTTCCTTTCGGAAGAAATACGACGTGCCGCTTACCGTCCGGGTTCTGCTGAAAAGAGAAATTGAGTGGAAAAATGAAAATTAGCCGCTAATTCATTCATTGATTTTAGAAGAAATGCAAATTAGAGATGACTTCTTCCAGTTATGACGTCCATGAGAGAAGATGTGTCACAACGTTGAGACGCTCAGCCCTAATTAGACGAAAGACGATTCACAATATTCTCTAATCACCGGCTTTCAGCTCATGTTCTCAGAGTGTTCCCATCATTACGCCGGAGCTGTAATTATAGGATGCAGAAACATCATTTCTAAATACGCA
>JAMFTG010002780.1:0-22624 GCA_023974075.1 Chaenocephalus aceratus
ATGGATGGATGAATGGATGGATAGATGGATAGATGGATGAATGGATGGATGGATGAATGGATAGATGGATAGATGGATGGATGGATGAATGGATGGATGAATGGATGGATAGATGGATGGATGGATGAATGGATGGATAGATGGATGGATGAATGGATGGATGGATGAATGGATGGATAGATGGATAGATGGATGAATGGATGGATGGATGAATGGATAGATGGATAGATGGATGGATGGATGAATGGATGGATGAATGGATGGATAGATGGATGGATGGATGAATGGATGGATAGATGGATAGATGGATGGATGGATGAATGGATGGATAGATGGATGGATGGATGAATGGATGGATGGATGGATGGATGGATGAATGGATGGATGAATGGATGGATAGATGGATGGATGGATGGATAGATAGTTAAATGGATAGATGGATAGATGGATGAATGGATGTTACCTGCATCGCTCCCCGTACGCGCAGACCCCCCTCTGGTAAAACTTGCAGATGGTGGAGGGTTTGCTGGTGTTCGGGTCGTGAGAGAAGAGGCAGCGGCTTCCCTCTCTGCACACACCGTGCAGGAAGTACCTGAACACAACACAGGAAGTGACATCAGAAGCTCTGATTACCGGGTTTAAAACTAAAAAACATTCAGCATTCAGTCAGTCATGAAACACACAAAGGAAAAGGAGGTCCTGAATCCTGAGGAGACTCAAAGTGACTTACATTTGATTTACTTAACAGGGACAAGCTTATTTGCACAATACATTAGAACCTTTACATCTTGAATTACTACGTTTTTACTTTCTTGAAGACTTGTTCCTCACATGACTGTCTGCACTGTGCAGCTCCTTCAGTGACAGGCTGCTACTTCCTTTCAAATTCAAATCCTTTTCTCTGTCTCTTAAAAGAATACAGTCCAGGAAGATTGCTAAAATATTCATAGTGATATTTCTACGTTGTTATTATTTTAAGTAAGCTCCTTTAGAGACAGCCACCACTGGTGTGCAATAACACTGTCTGTAAATATACAACTGTATGCAGTATACTCTCCTGCAGGTTCACGTGTATTACCATGGTAATACACATCCAGTTTGTCCTTTACTTATTGTTTTATCATTGGGGCATACTTAGCCATTCCTTTGATTATTTCTCCTCACTTCATCTGCGGTTGTTTAAATGTCCCCGAATAAAGTATTTCTGATTCTGATTCATTCAAAACCGAGAGCATGTTGTGCAGAAAACAGAAAATAAAACACAAGGTGTCCCTCCGGAGATAAGGTGTGGAGAAATGAGTAAAATTGTTGGGCTGCTTTTCACTTTTCTCATTAAGAAAAGCAATATATTTTGAGAAAGGAGAAGTGAGACGGACAGGTGTGGATGAAATATTTTGCCAAGACAATCAGGTTATTAATTCTGTATATATATATATATATATATATATAATATATATAAATTGAAGGCAGGCTTTTACATCACTGGGTGTTTTGTCATTATAGGTTAGACACTACTGGAAAGCATCCCATCATGTTTAACTACAGTGCAGGAATGATGCTCTAATACATATCTGAATTACAGAAGGAGACTTGATCTCAATCTAAATGGAATCTGTGGAGTAAATCTCATTAAGGATTATGTATATTAAGGAGGAACTGAAGAGGAGAGGTTATTTTTAATTGCGAAGGATCAGAAGAGAACCAACAATTAGTTTAGCTTCACCTAACGGTTTTAATGGTTTGAAAATACACAAATATACAGATCACAGATGACAACCTTCAGACAGAACACGAGCTAACGGCTAAAAACATTAGCTCCAGGCTAACAGAGGGGAGCGAAGGATGAGAGACAGACAGACAGACAGACAGACAGGTGAGAGACAGACAATCAGAGAGACAGACAGGTGACAGACTCACCTGCAGGTCACCTGTTTGGTGCTCATCTTCCTCCTCGCTTTTAGCTTCAGATGCTAACGGCTGCAGCGGTGTTGCGCTCAAACCGGTCCGACTGACCCTCCGTCTTCTTTTTGGTTTAATGACGGCTTTCCCTTAACGGTTAAAGTGCTTTAACGCCGCCTGCTGTACGGGGGGAGCGATCAGGGGAAAAAGCCACGACAAAACAACTCTTCATCTACCAAGTATTTATTAAATAAGGCTGTATTTTTATCCTCCTTAACACTAAATAGGGTCTTGAGATTTAACAACCCTACCCCACGTGGGGTCTTCACTGTTTCTCTGGGTGTCTGTATAGTAAATGACAGATTGTTTCCTCATCTAAACCACAATCACGGGTTTCCAGATTAAGTTTAGTGTTTTATTCATTCCTGTTAGTCTGTTATTTAAATGTTCATCTGTTTAGTTCTTGAGTTTGCTATTTATATATACGTTTAGTTGTGTCTTTATTCAGATATGTCTTTTCCGTGACGACGACACAGTCCAAAGGTCACCTGTACAGACTGAGGCTGCTGCAACCTGATAGGCCGAGGCCGCCGTGATGTCATCTGATAGGCTGTCACCGAGCAACCAGGTGAGACAGGAACAGACGAGACGAGCCGAGAAGGAGAGAGGAAAGTTGTGAAGCCTCTGCACTGTGAGTTACAGAACCTTAAAACATGTTTTTTAAAGCTCTTCATGGTTTTGGCTTTGTATGGGATTTGAACCCACGAGCTCTCTGGACCCCTCAGGTCTTCTGGACTTTTAACCAGAACCCAGGTGTAAACAAAGACTGAGGGCTCTCTGTGCTATCACAGAAGACCTGAGGGCGGCAGAGAGCATGGTACTTTAAGAGCAAAGTCAAAACTCACCTTCTTCATTTGGCTTTCAACTGAATTGTATTTATTCTAATTGTATTCCTATTTTATTTATTTGTATGTATTTGTGTGTTGGTATTAAGTCGTCTTTATAAACCCTATACGTGTTTACCCTGGTTATTATGGGATGGAGGACACAGTATTTGTATATAGATAGATAGATATATACTTTATTAATCACAAATTGGGAAATTATTTTGTACAAATACTTAAAAAGTGTTGGATATGTGTTGTGTATTGTTTGTGTATCCTGCAGGTGATGGACCCCCCTGTGATCCGATTGGCTCACTGTCAGGTTCAGGTGTTCTGCCTCCAGGTGCCGGGGGTGTGTCCCAGCTGTGGAGAGGACCTGAGAGAGAGGCGTCTGCAGGAGGCGCCCGTCAGCCTGCCCTCGCCCTTTAGCAACGCTCACAAGACCTCCTGCTGCCTGCTGGTGGCTCCTGCCCACAACAACACCACCAGGTACACACAGGTACACACAGGTACACACAGGTACACACACAGGTACACACAGGTACACACACAGGTACACACAGGTACACACAGGTACACACAGGTACACACAGGTACACACAGGTACACACACACAGGTACACACACAGGTACACACAGGTACACACACACAGGTACACACACAGGTACACACACACAGGTACACACAGGTACACACAGGTACACACAGGTACACACAGGTACACACAGGTACACACACACAGGTACACACACAGGTACACACACACAGGTACACACAGGTACACACAGGTACACACACACAGGTACACACAGGTACACACATGTACACACAGGTACACACACAGGTACACACACACAGGTACACACAGGTACACACAGGTACACACAGGTACACACACACACACACACACAGGTACACACACACAGGTACACACACAGGTACACACAGGTACACACACACACACAGGTACAGACACAGGTACACACAGGTACACACACACAGGTACACACACAGGTACACACAGGTACACACACACAGGTACACACACAGGTACACACAGGTACACACAGGTACACACACACACACACACACACAGGTACAGACACAGGTACACACAGGTACACACACACAGGTACACACACAGGTACACACACACACACAGGTACAGACACAGGTACACACAGGTACACACACACAGGTACACACACACAGGTACAGACACAGGTACACACAGGTACAGACACAGGTACACACACACAGGTACAGACACAGGTACACACAGGTACAGCCACAGGTACACACACACAGGTACATACACAGGTACACACACAGGTATTAACAGGTACACACAGGTACAGACACAGGTACACACAGGTACACACACACAGGTACATACACAGGTACATACACAGGTACACACACAGGTACATACACAGGTACACACACAGGTACACACACAGGTATTAACAGGTACACACAGGTACACACACAGGTACACACAGGTACATACACAGGTACACACACACACACAAGTAAACACAGGTACACACACAGGTACACACACACAAGTAAACACAGGTAGACACACAGGTACACACACACACACAAGTAAACACAGGTAGACACACAGGTACACACACACACACAAGTAAACACAGGTACACACAGGTACACACACAAGTAAACACAGGTACACACAAGTACATATTGTAAGTGTGTTGTTTTAACTATGTTTTAATTAATTTGTACTCCGTGTAAAGTGTCTTTGAGTTTCAAGAAAAGCGCTGAATAAAATGCATTATTATTATTACATGGGTATATGCACAAATACCAGTCTAACCAGTGTGTGTGTGTGTGTGTGTGTGTGTGTGTGTGTGTGTGTGTGTGTGTTTAATCCTCAGTGAGTTCGATGGGACTTCAGATCTACACACTGGCATCTCAAACACTGAAGGTACGATCCGGGGTCAGAGGTCAGCCAACACCTGCTGTACAGCTCTCAGTAACAGTGTGTGTGTGTGTGTGTGTGTGTGTGTGTGTGTGTGTGTGTGTGTGTGTGTGTGTGTGTGTGTGTGTGTGTGTGTGTGTGTGTGTGTGTGTGTGTGTGTGTGTGTGTGTGTGTGTGTGTGTGTGTGTGTGTGTGTGTGTGTGTGTGTGTGTGTGTGTGTGTGTGTGTGTGTGTGTGTGTGTGTGTGTGTGTGTGTAGGAGTTGTGTATAACTACACTCGTGCAGGTGTGGTCAGAGCGCTCAGTGGGTGGGAGCGATGTGTCAGCGTTCCTCTGGTCCGACCCGACATGTTCCCCCTGCTGAACCAGTGGGATCAATACCTGCAGAACCACTCTGAGGGGCCCAGCTGGGACCCCGCCTGGCACAGGTACACACACACACACACACACAGGTACACACACACACACACAGGTACACACACACACACACAGGTACACACACACACACACACACACACACAGGGACAGGTACACACACACACACACACACACACACACACACACAGGGACAGGTACACACACACACACACACACACACACAGGTACAGGTACACACACACACACACACACACACACAGGTACAGGTACATACACACACACACACACACACACACACACACACACACACACAGGTACAGGTACACACACACACACACACACACACACACACACACACACACACACACACACACACACAGGTACAGGTACACACACACACACACACACACACACACAGAGGTACAGGTACACACACACACACACACACACGTACAGGTACACACACACACAGGTACAGGTACACACACACACAGGTACAGGTACACCTCAACACACACATACACACACGCACGCACACACACACACACACACAGGTACACCATTATACCATTATGTTAAGGTCTCTCTCACCTGTCTCTCTAACCCATCTGTGTCTCACCTGTGTGTCTCACCTGTGTCTCTCACCTGTGTGTCTCACCTGTGTGTCTCACCTGTGTGTCTCTCACCTGTGTCTCTCACCTGTGTGTCTCACCTGTGTCTCTCACCTGTGTGTCTCACCTGTGTCTCTCACCTGTGTGTCTCACCTGTGTGTCTCACCTGTGTGTCTCTCACCTGTGTCTCTCACCTGTGTGTCTCACCTGTGTCTCTCACCTGTGTGTCTCACCTGTGTGTCTCACCTGTGTCTCTCACCTGTGTGTCTCACCTGTGTCTCACCTGTGTGTCTCACCTGTGTCTCTCACCTGTGTGTCTCACCTGTGTCTCACCTGTGTCTCTCACCTGTGTGTCTCACCTGTGTGTCTCACCTGTGTGTCTCACCTGTGTCTCACCTGTGTGTCTCACCTGTGTCTCACCTGTGTGTCTCACCTGTGTGTCTCACCTGTGTCTCACCTGTGTGTCTCACCTGTGTGTCTCACCTGTGTCTCTCACCTGTGTCTCACCTGTGTGTCTCACCTGTGTGTCTCACCTGTGTGTCTCACCTGTCTCTCACCTGTGTGTCTCACCTGTGTGTCTCACCTGTGTCTCTCACCTGTGTCTCACCTGTGTCTCTCACCTGTGTCTCACCTGTGTCTCTCAGGTTCGACGAGCAGCACCAGAACTGCCTGTCTTTCTGCCTGAGCTTTGTGAACAGAGTTCTGGCTGCAGAGGGTCGAGAGGCTCTGAGCAGAGAGGCCTTCACTCAGATCTTCATCCTGCCCAGAGTCCAGAGGGTCCAGAAGTACCTGTTCCTGTCCAGACACCTGCAGACGCACCCGTACTACCTGGTGGACCGAGAGGAGGACACGCAGGAGGACACGCAGGAGGACACGCAGGAGGAGATATAAGGAGGAGATATAAGGAGGACATACAGGAGGACACACAGGAGATAAAGGAGGAGATATAGGAGGAGATAAAGGAGGAGATAAAGGAGGAGATAATGGAGGACACACAGGAGGACACGCAGGAGGACACGCAGGAGGACACGCAGGAGGACACGCAGGAGGAGATATAGGAGGGGATATAAGGAGATAAAGGAGGAGATAAAGGAGGAGATATAGGAGGACACACAGGAGGAGATATAGGAGGACACACAGGAGGAGATATAGGAGGACACACAGGAGGACACACAGGAGGAGATATAGGAGGACACACAGGAGGACACACAGGAGGACACACAGGAGGAGATAGGAGGACACACAGGAGGAGGTATAGGAGGACAAATGTACCGTATGTAGCCCCGCCCTTTTGCGACTTGCAGTTGAAACACTTGTCTTAGATGTTCCAGTTTAGCAGCACTGAGTTTGATCAGAGATCATTCAAAAAGGAGAACGATAAAATAATTGTTCGAATTTTTTACTAAAGTCTGAGATTTTTTAGAAAAAGTCCGATTTTTGAGATTTTGAGAAAAAAGTCAGAATCTTGTGATTTTGAGAAAAAGTCCGATTTTTCTCCCAGAAGAAGAATTTTAAGAAAAAAGTCAAAAAAAATGATTTTTTTTATAATGTGAAGAAAATCTGAATTGTTTAGACAAAGCTGAATTTCAGATTCCTGACGGACAGGATTTAGGAGGAGTGACGGAGACAGCCTGATTCTGCATTCAGTTATATGGTGGACTCGTATTACTGTAATGTGTTGAGAAAGCACGGTGGGGGCGGTCATGTTGGAGAAACCAGCTCGAGTGCGCTAGAATTTGAAAATCCACAGCCGAAAACAATCTGCCACTTCCTTCCAGAGCCCCTCCTCCAACACACACGAACGCGCACATGACCAATGAGGGCACGAGATCAGTTTGTGCACAGTTGTACTACGGCTTCCACAGATCTGTGTTGCTATCGGGATGTTAAGAGCATTCCAGAGATGGAGTACTCGAGACTCGAGACTCGACTCGGACTCGTGAATTCTCGCGTACGATGACTCGGACTTATCGAAAGCCTAAAGTGCCACTATTCGCCCGTTTAAAACGCGCGTTTTTTACGAAAAACGCGCGTTTTAAACGGGCGAATAGTGGCACTTTAGGCTTTCGATACGGACTCGTGAATTCTCGCGTACGATGACTCGGACTCGTGAATTTCCCCCCCCACGATGACTCGGACTCGACTTGTACATTGACGCTCCGACTTGGACTCGGACTCGAGGAAGTTAGTAGTTGTCCTCTATCCTGGCGCGTGCACCTGCGAGGCGAGTTCCGGGACTGGCCCCCGCTGTTCCAGTCTGGAGATGTCTCGAGACACACCCCGCTGCTGTATGCTTTCACACATTCTGCTTCCACATGGGAAAAGAGCAAAATGCTCGTTATGTGGAAACAATACAGAAGAGAAGGCTCCGTCACTCATTACTCTAGGGATCGAGTTCAGACATGGAGGCTGTGTTGAACACGATCATCAGAGAAACGTGATCTAATCAATAAATAAAGATTCAGCCATAACAGAAAACACATGGCTACTTAACATGCAGAATGACGTCATTTTGCATGCTAAGTAGCCATGTGCTTTCTGGGGCTCAGTCTTTGTCAGTAAACCGATTTAACCGGTAAAAGTTCCTTCAAAATAAGAGTCCCAATCTTATTACTATCAAAATAAAAGTACAAAACGAAAACGTTACCATAGGAACATATTGGCATACAAAGATAATCACTTCTCTAAAAGGTAACTAATTTTATAGTTAGACATATTAAAGGTCATTTACAATAATAACAATAATAATACATTTTATTTCTATAGCGCTTTTCTTGAACCCAAAGACGCTTGGGAGGGTGGGTAGACAAACAAAATAATATTAATGTTAATATTAGTAATAAGCTTTATATTTGTATAGCACCTATTACAAGAGTTGGCTTCACAGCAGTTCAACAGACAGATTAGTATAACATGACAGGATGAAAGCAATGTGGAGGAGCAGCTACATTTCAACACATATATCCACGAAGGTTAATACATGAAGACTTGTGACTCGGACTCGACTCGGACACTCCTTAGGTGACTCGGACTCGACTACGACTCTCCCTTGGTGACTCGGACTTGGACTCGGACTCGACTACGACTCTCCCTTGGTGACTCGGACTCGGACTCGACTACGACTCTCCCTTGGTGACTCGGACTCGGACTCGACTACGACTCTCCCTTGGTGACTCGGACTCGACTACGACTCTCCCTTGGTGACTCGGACTTGGACTCGGACTCGACTACGACTCTCCCTTGGTGACTCGGACTTGGACTCGGACTCGACTACGACTCTCCCTTGGTGACTCGGACTTGGACTCGGACTCGAAGAGTGGTGACTCGAGAGTGACTTGGACTCGTGAATTGGTGACTTGACTACAACACTGGAGCATTCCATGGAATATAACAAAAAGTGTTTCTGAAATAAATTACATGCCCCACCTTTAAATCAATATTATATATTCATGTCGGCATGGTTGTAAATGTATAAATATAAAGGTGTTGTGTTCATCATGTATATATTTCATTGTTGATGTAAATGCTGCTTCTTCTCAGTTGTTGGCTGAGATTAAGAATAAACTCAAACTCACTTTGGATTCACTTTTATTAAACATATGACTTTCATCAACTTTTTTTGTCTTACAAACAATACAAATACAAATAAAATGGCTCCTTTTAAAAAAGAGAATTCACTTCATTTAATTCTGAAGGGATTCAGAGTGAGCGATGCTTGCTCTGGTCCTCTTGAACAGTAGAGGGCGGTAATGCGCCTTTAAGATAGATGCCAACCGTTAGAGGAAGAAGAGGAACTGACAGAGGAAGCCCGCAGTTCCACCCGGACACATATTGTGTGACACCGCGGCGTCCCCAGCAAAACAAACCGACCAGAGATTTAATGAATGAAGGAAATGTGAGCTAACAGGCTAACAGTTAGCATCTTCTCTACCCAGCAGCAGCAGTTGTAAAGTAACTAATTTACTCAAGTACTATACTTAGGTACACATTTGAACTACTTGTACTTTACCTGAGTATTTAATTTGTTTCTACCGTGTACTTCTACTCCACTACAGTTCAGAGGTGAATGGTGTACTTTTCCTTCACTACATGTATTTAATACCTTCAGTTACTTTAATTAATGATGGTAAATCTAATCTAAAGTGTTGAATCAGACTTTAGTTCCACCTGGAGTGAATCCACCAGCTACCCTGCAGTCTACAAAGTACTTCAGACTAGCTGCACCTTCACCAGCTACCCTGCAGCCTACAAAGTACTTCAGACTAGCTGCACCTTCACCAGCTACCCTGCAGTCTACAAAGTACTTCAGACTAGCTGCACCTCCACCAGCTACCCTGCAGTCTACAAAGTACTTCAGACTAGCTGCACCTTCACCAGCTACCCTGCAGTCTACAAAGTACTTCAGACTAGCTGCACCTCCACCAGCTACCCTGCAGTCTACAAAGTACTTCAGACTAGCTGCACCTCCACCAGCTTTGAGAACACTTTCATGATCAATCATTATAAAACACATATATATATTATTCTGAGATGGACCAATCTGCACAACGACTACTTTCACTGTCTTTCACTATATTTTGATGAGAATACTTTCTACTTTCACTTGAGGAACATTTTGAATGAGGACTTTGACTGTAACAGAGTATTCCTACACTCTGGTACTTCTACTTTTACGCAAGTACAAGATCTGAGTACTTCTACTTTTACTCAAGTACAAGATCTGAGTACTTCTACTTTTACTCAAGTACAAGATCTGAGTACTTCTACTTTTACTCAAGTACAAGATCTGAGTACTTCTACTTTTACTCATGTACAAGATCTGAGTACTTCTACTTTTACTCAAGTACAAGATCTGAGTACTTCTACTTTACTCAAGTACAAGATCTGAGTACTTCTACTTTTACTCCAGAACAAGATCTGTGTACTTCCACTTTTACTCCAGAACAAGATCTGTGTACTTCCACTTTTACTGAAGTACAAGATCTGAGTACTTCTACCTTTACTCTAGTACCTGATCTAGTACTTCTCCTCCCTCAGGATGCAGGCAGAGTTCAGGGCTCCTCGGAGGCGCCCCAGGGTCCACGAGGCGTTCGAGGCTCCGCTCCCGGTGAACTCTGAGAGGAGTGAATATCGGGCGGAGCTCATCAACCATAACCTGCTGGTCTTGAACCCGGAGCACATCAAGAAGATCCACAACCAGGTGGGTTAATCCACCTCATCGTGTTAATCCACCTCATCGTGTTAATCCACCTCATCGTGTTAATCCACCTCATCGAGTTAATCCACCTCATCGTGTTAATCCACCTCATCGTGTTAATCCACCTCATCGTGTTAATCCACCTCATCGTGTTAATCCACCTCATCGTGTTAATCCACCTCATCGAGTTAATCCACCTCATCGTGTGAAGCAGGTCTGGGTTAATCCACCTCATCGTGTGGAGCAGGTCTGGGTTAATCCACCTCATCGTGTGGAGCAGGTCTGGGTTAATCCACCTCATCGTGTGGAGCAGGTCTGGGTTAATCCACCTCATCGTGTGGAACCGGTCCGGGTTAATCCACCTCATCGTGTGGAACCGGTCCGGGTTAATCCACCTCATCGTGTGGAACCGGTCCGGGTTAATCCACCTCATCGTGTGGAACCGGTCCGGGTTAATCCACCTCATCGTGTGGAACCGGTCCGGGTTAATCCACCTCATCGTGTGAAGCAGGGTCCGGGTTAATCCACCTCATCGTGAGAAACCGGTCCGGGTTAATCCACCTCATCGTGTGGAACCGGTCTGAGTTAATCCACCTCATCGTGTGGAACCGGTCCGGGTTAATCCACCTCATCGTGTGGAACCGGTCTGAGTTAATCCACCTCATCGTGAGAAACCGGTCCGGGTTAATCCACCTCATCGTGTGGAACCGGTCCGGGTTAATCCACCTCATCGTGTGGAACCGGTCCGGGTTAATCCACCTCATCGTGTGGAAACCGGTCCGGGTTAATCCACCTCATCGTGTGGAACCGGTCTGGGTTAATCCACCTCATCGTGAGAAACCGGTCCGGGTTAATCCACCTCATCGTGTGGAACCGGTCTGGGTTAATCCACCTCATCGTGTGGAAACCGGTCTGAGTTAATCCACCTCATCGTGAGAAACCGGTCCGGGTTAATCCACCTCATTGTTGTGGAACCGGTCTGGGTTAATCCACCTCATCGTGTGGAACCGGTCTGAGTTAATCCACCTCATCGTGAGAAACCGGTCCGGGTTAATCCACCTCATCGTGTGGAACCGGTCCGGGTTAATCCACCTCATCGTGTGGAACCGGTCCGGGTTAATCCACCTCATCGTGTGGAACCGGTCCGGGTTAATCCACCTCATCGTGTGGAACCGGTCCGGGTTAATCCACCTCATCGTGTGGAACCGGTCCGGGTTAATCCACCTCATCGTGTGAAGCAGGTCCGGGTTAATCCACCTCATCGTGAGAAACCGGTCCGGGTTAATCCACCTCATTGTGTGGAACCGGTCTGGGTTAATCCACCTCATCGTGTGGAACCGGTCTGAGTTAATCCACCTCATCGTGAGAAACCGGTCCGGGTTAATCCACCTCATCGTGTGGAACCGGTCCGGGTTAATCCACCTCATCGTGTGGAACCGGTCCGGGTTAATCCACCTCATCGTGTGGAACCGGTCCGGGTTAATCCACCTCATCGTGTGAAGCAGGTCCGGGTTAATCCACCTCATCGTGTGGAACCGGTCCGGGTTAATCCACCTCATCGTGTGGAACCGGTCTGAGTTAATCCACCTCATCGTGTGGAACCGGTCCGGGTTAATCCACCTCATCGTGTGGAACCGGTCCGGGTTAATCCACCTCATCGTGTGGAACCGGTCCGGGTTAATCCACCTCATCGTGTGGAACCGGTCCGGGTTAATCCACCTCATGTTTTGTTTTCCTCAGGGGTTCTTTGGGAAAGGCGTCCTCTCCAGAGCCAGGCCAGACTACAGCATCTCCGACCAATGGGAGCGTGAGTTTACAGCATGACATCATCCTGAGTGCGGTCCAATCAGAGCTGTTCTCTGCCGTCAGCTGATCTCTGTTTCTGTTGCAGAACACGAAGGGTTTCTCCTACCTGTCGTCTCAACGTCCAGGTGAGTGATCACATCCTGTCTGTTAACACCATGACATCACATCCTGTCTGTTAGCACGATGACATCACATCCTGTCTGTTAACACCATGACATCACATCCTGTCTGTTAACACCATGACATCACATCCTGTCTGTTAACACCATGACATCACATCCTGTCTGTTAGCACGATGACATCACATCCTGTCTGTTAGCACGATGACATCACATCCTGTCTGTTAGCACCATGACATTAGATCCTGTCTGTTAACACGATGACATCACATCCTGTCTGTTAACACCCTGACATCACATCTTGTCTGTTAACACGATGACATCACATCCTGTCTGTTAACACCATGACATCACATCCTGTCTGTTAACACGATGACATCACATCCTGTCTGTTAACACCATGACATCACATCCTGTCTGTTAACACCATGACATCACATCCTGTCTGTTAACACGAGGACATCACATCCTGTCTGTTAACACGATGACATCACATCCTGTCTGTTAACACGATGACATCACATCCTGTCTGTTAACACCATGACATCACATCCTGTCTGTTAACACCATGACATCACATCCTGTCAGTTAACACCATGACATCACATCCTGTCTGTTAGCACGATGACATCACATCCTGTCTGTTAACACCATGACATCACATCCTGTCTGTTAACACGCTGACATCACATCCTGTCTGTTAACACCATGACATCACATCCTGTCTGTTAACACCATGACATCACATCCTGTCTGTTAACACCATGACATCACATCCTGTCTGTTAGCACCGATGACATCACATCCTGTCTGTTAGCACGATGACATCACATCCTGTCTGTTAACACGATGACATCACATCCTGTCTGTTAACACGATGACATCACATCCTGTCTGTTAACACCCTGACATCACATCTTGTCTGTTAACACGATGACATCACATCCTGTCTGTTAACAGGATGACATCACATCCTGTCTGTTAACACGATGACATCACATCCTGTCTGTTAACACCATGACATCACATCCTGTCAGTTAACACAATGACATCACATCCTGTCTGTTAACACCATGACATCACATCCTGTCTGTTAACACCATGACATCACATCCTGTCTGTTAACACCCTGACATCACATCTTGTCTGTTAACACGATGACATCACATCCTGTCTGTTAACAGGATGACATCACATCCTGTCTGTTAACACAATGACATCACATCCTGTCTGTTAACAGGATGACATCACATCCTGTCTGTTAACACCATGACATCACATCCTGTCAGTTAACACCATGACATCACATCCTGTCTGTTAACACCATGACATCACATCCTGTCTGTTAGCACCATGACATCACATCCTGTCTGTTAGCACCATGACATCACATCCTGTCTGTTAACACCATGACATCACATCTTTTCTGTTAACACGATGACATCACATCCTGTCTGTTAACACGATGACATCACATCCTGTCTGTTAACACGATGACATCACATCCTGTCTGTTAACACGATGACATCACATCCTGTCTGTTAACACAATGACATCACATCCTGTCTGTTAACACAATGACATCACATCCTGTCTGTTAACACGATGACATCACATCCTGTCTGTTAACACAATGACATCACATCCTGTCTGTTAACACGCTGACATCACATCCTGTCAATAAGTCAATGTTATAAGTGTTAAAAGTGTTTAAGCGTCTTTGAGCATTAGGAAAAGCTCTATAAAAATCCAATGTATTATTATTATAAGTCCTTACGCCCCCCCTCCCCCCTCCCCCCCTCCCTTTGCAGGTATGATGAGCTCCTCAGGTGGGCGGGGGCTTCTCTCTCTGCTCAGGGATTGGATGAAGCAGCTTGTCAGTCAGACCCTGCTGAGTGTCTCTCAGCCGGTAGAGATGGAGGATGTGAGACGAGAGCAGACACCAGAACCTGGATCTGATCCAGGTCCAGGTCCAGATCCGGGTCCTGGTTTTGTGCTGGTGGTCTCTGACAGTGAGGTGAGGCTTCGGGCTCTTTTGTGCTGCAAGATTCAAAGACTCAAAGGTGTTATCGTCTGCTCAGCAGAGTAGAAATGGCATTCTTCTGACCTGAGCTCCTCCAACAATGCAGCATATATAATACAATACAGAAACACTAAATAAAATAGTGCAAGAAGTCGATAAACATGTAAATAGAATATGTACAAGAACAGAATGTGAAATTAAATAATGTACATTAAAGGTCTCCGATCATGCTATTTTAAGGCATATATTATGGGTCTCGGATATATAAAAACATGTCTCTGAAGTGTCCTGCTCCAAACCCCAAACAGGTCCTTGTAGCCCCCCCCCCCCTCTCCTCCAGCTGGTCCTAAAGAGCTGACTCTGGGTCAGTAGCTCCAGAGAGAAAGTAGATCTCATCAGCAGAAACTCAGCTAAATGCTGCCGTGATGAAACTCCACATCCTGTTCCAAACCACATCAAGGATCCTCTCTGAAACAGGATGGAGCTCAAACTCTTTCTCTCTCTCAGGTTTACCACGAGGTGACTTCCTGTTGACTTCCTGCTTCTTCACACTCTCTCTCCAGCACAGGTTAGCTCTGAGTGTTAGCATGCTAATGTAAACACAGACCATATCACTTCCAGAACACGTCTCATTGTTTCTGACAGCAACGTTTCTGATTGGCCCGTGGGCGTAAAGCCCGCCCACATTTTAGTAATGTTGTCATGACGCAGCACATCTGGATCAGCTCCGTTGTTCCCCGAGATGTGGGTACGGAGGAGAAGAGAGAGGGGTTTTGTTTCCTGACACTTTGAGAGTCTCCTGACACACCGGGACACACGGGGGACACATGGTGATGTAGAGAGGACATCAAGAAGTGCATTTTACATGATAGGAGACCTTTAATGTGCAGCAACTGTGTGTTACAATGTTCAGAGAAGTGAATGCGTTGATTAATTGACAGGTGTCTCAGGGGCTCAGGGAGGTGCGGAGGTCCCCCCTCTCTCTCACAGAGTACCTGCAGCTCAGTCTGGAGGAGGTAACACTCAGTTATTCACATTTAATAAAACAAAGTAAACAATACTACACTACCTCTTCACCTGTCTGTCTTTCTGTCTGTCCACACCTGCAGGCCTTCTTCCTGGTCTACAGTCTGGGCTGCCTGTCTGTCTACCTGCACCAGGTAACTGTCTGTCTGTCTACCTGCACCAGGTAACTGTCTGTCTGTCTGTCTGCACCAGGTAACTGTCTGTCTGTCTGTCTGCACCAGGTAACTGTCTGTCTTGTCTACCTGCTTGTAGCATTGTAGCAGGTAGCATTGAAGCCTGTAGCAATGTAGAACTAGAGAATGCAATTCCTGAAGAAATTGCTAGTGGGAATGCTTTATGCTGAAAAGCTGACGCTAAACTGCTATGCTGAAATGTAATGCGGAAGAAGAAGTGAAGAATTGAGAATGAAATGAAACATGAACACTGGGGGCTTTGAATGTGTGACGAGAGAAGAAAAGAAAGTGAAAAGGCTTGGAAAAGCAGCAGAATATTTTAACTGCAAACTTCTGAACTAACTTGATGGCGAATGATCTGTCGCCATGGCAACGGCATTTGATGACACCCCATACTACGCTTAGATGCGTTGATGGCTGCATCGTTACCAAACCTGTGAAGTTTTGGGGCGTTTGGAGCAGTTTCACTGAAGTTATGAGAAAGCCATGTTTCATGGCGAGCATTGTGTTGCCATGGCAAAGGCATTTGAAGAAATCTCAAAACTGTCCCGTAGATGTCTTCACGGCTGGACTGTTAGCACACATGTGAAGTTTGAGCACTCTTTGAACATTTGCATAGGAGTTATAGCGACATCATGTTTTATAGCGAGGGATGCGTTTCCATGGAAACGGCATATGGTGAGATCTCAGACTTGGCGTAGAGCTCTTGAGGCATGGACCGGTGATATACAAGTGAAGATTGGGGGACGATTGGACCGTGTCGATTGGACTTACAGCGACATCATGTTTCATGCGAGTGGTCTGTCGCCATGGCAACGGCATTTAATGACACCCCATACTATGCTTAGATGGGTTGAGGCTGCATCGTTATCAAACCTGTGAAGTTCTGGGCTGTTTGGAGTATTTTCACTGAAGTTATGAGAAAGCCGTGTTTCATGGCGAGCATTGTGTTGCCATGGCAAAGGCATTTGAAGAAATCTCCAAACTGTCCCGTAGATGTCTTCCCGGCTGGACTGTTGGCACCCTGCTATCCGAGGTCTGCTGCTCTGAAGTCTGCTATCCGAGGTCTGCTACCTGGAGTCTGCTACCTGAGGTCTGCTGCTCTGAGCGGGTCAGCTGGAGCGATGACATCATCGTGTTCCGTTACACAGGTGTTTTATAGTTGAGCTCACGAGGTGTCCAGAGATCACAGGTTTCCATTGTTCTGAATGAGAGATACACCTCTTACATGTGAACGTTTTGTGGAAGAACCGTAACGGATATCTGTGAAATTTCAAAACGTGAAGCATGTCAAGGAAGTTGAGTATCTGAAGTGTAATTTTTGTGTACTTTCGGGTTAATAATGTGGCCTTTTTGGCAGTTTAACTAAAGGTGTGCGGCTGCTACCGTGAGGAAATATCAGCCTGAAATTACAATGGGCTTTAATGGAGACATGTTGAACGTGTTTGTCACTTCATGAACTCAAGAGGCATTTTGCTGAATTATTTTGATTAATTATTGTCATTTTTCAAGCTACGAGATGTTTTCCTACGTTTGTCATGATGAATTATGTCTTTGGGAATTATGGCAGTTTTTAAAAAATATATGAAGGCAAATTTCAAGATTTCCTACCCTCTAGCCAGGGCCGGACTGGGACAATAAGTCAGGCCGGGACTTCTACACCCAGCCAGGCCACTACCAGTTTTTTGTGCCATTTTGCTGGATTTATTTGTCAATATTTACAGCCTTGCTGCCCGTAGTGATAGCCCTCTAAATCTACTACCAAAAAATAAACATATGGAGATGGGTTACAATTTAAACAAATGTGCAAATCTATTTAGGAACCTATCCATGTGAACATATTTTAAGTGGGGGTGGACCTCAAATCCTATAGGGTGGTCCGGGGGCATTCTCCCCCGGTAAGATTTTTTTTTTTAAATGTTGGACTTAAATGCATCAATCTGGTGCACTTTGAGGGGGACTACACCCACATGAAACAGAACTGTATACATTTAAAAAATCATGGCCATAACCAATAACATACCATATCCAATATGAAAAAACATTGAAACTTGTTTATTTATTTGTTTTTGGTTCATTTGTAGTTGTGAGTGTGTCTGTGCTCCTGAACCAGCCTCACCTGTCTCCCCCTCTCCCCCCTGCTCCTCTTTGAGGCAGCAGCAAAGACTAGTTTTAGCTCTCAACAAGTTTTTAAAGTTTATCTTACATTTTTCACCTAGTTAACGTTTTATTTTTTATTATTCATGCATATTTTACTAATCACTCCCCCCTCAAATGGAAATATGTGTTTACATGAATGGTGACCAAACCGTTTTGAGACCCACAGAGAACTTAGACTAAGTTAACTATCTAAACACTCAGAGTCCTTTGCCTCACCTGAGCTGAGGTTATCAGTCGCTCAGTCTGACAGGAGAGGACTCTCCTCCACCTTGTTGTTGAAACAGCTCCTTATATCGTTAGCGCAGCTAGCTAGCACCAGATGCTAACAACAACAATAGCCTACACGTAACCGGTGCGCGCGCTTTCTCTTTGATTGATTGATTGAAAGTGTATTAACAGCTTGTATATTGGGTACAGTACAGTACAGCTCAAAACATACAATTGTTAGGGATGCAGACCAGAGAAAGACTTTCGTCTTGTTTACATCAGGGTCCCCCATTTCCAATTCATCATATCATTTAAGACATATTTGACATACAGATGGCTTATTTACAATTTTTCATTTTAGATTTCGTTCTAATACATCCTAACCGGACATTTAAGACATACCAAGTCTGCAGATATACAGTTAGTAACAGAGTCTAAATGCGAGTATAGGCTATACATAGATGGGGGGGAAGCTGTCCATTGGACGACAGGTTGAGATTTGTACCATTACCGGGGCCAGTTTTGCAATGCTCTCCCCGAAGGCGCTCTTTAAGAGAGGTTTTGAAGGTAAGTAAAGTTTTACTTTCCTTTACAGCTGTGGGAAAGAGCATTCCACCTTGATGTGGCATAATGGAGAAACGTGTATTCCCCCTTTTTTGTGCCAAATCTGGGTTTCACATGATTTGTGGAGCTCCCTCTGGTGTTATGATCAAGGTATTCCTGACCTTTGGGAAGAACTTGACGTGTACCTGGGTGCCAGAGAGGTGTAGTGGATCTTGTAGAGCAGGCCCATTGCAAGCTGTACTCTGTCGTCTACTCGAAGCCATCCTAGGTTGTCAAAGTGGGCAGAGGTGAGGTGGGTTCTAGATGAAAGGTCAAGCTGTAGTCTGACCAGTTTATTTTGGATGTTTGAAGTTGTATTTGTGGCGGCTTGGAGGTGCTATGGTACCATGACGTGCAAGCATAGTCGTAGTACCCTTGCATGAGTGCTCCTGCCAGAGTCTTCAGGGTGTTCTTGTTTACCAGAGAGGAGATCCGGTAGAGGAATCTAGTTCTTTGATTGACTTTTTTTATTACATTGGATGCCATTTTGTCACAGGAGAGGTTTGCCTCAAGAATAGATCCTAGGTATGTAATTTCCTTCTTACTTGTGACAATAATGTCACCCACTGCAACTGAGAAGTCGTCGGATTTGCTGAGATTATGTTTCGAACCGAAGAGAATGGACTCTGTTTTACCCAGGTGTAATGATAATTTATTATCGGCGAGCCAGGTGCAGACTCTGCCGAGCTCGGAGCTGAGGGTTTTCTCAACCTGCAATCTGCTCCTGTCAGAGACCAGCCGGGCTGAGTCGTCCGCGAACAGGAACAAGTTGCAGTCACATGCTGAGGACATGTCATTTGCATAAATTAGGAACAGTAACGGACCTAGTATGCTTCCTTGTGGAACACCACAGCTCACTGGGAGGGGGGGACAGAGTACCGTTTACCTCCACCATCTGTTCTCTCCCCTCCAGGTAGATTGCATCCAGCTCACCGATAGTTTATCAAAACCAATTGCTTTTAGCTTGTCAATCAGAATGGGGTGATGGACAGTGTCGAAAGCCTTTTGTAGGTCCAGCATCACCATGCCGCAGTACTTGCCCTCGTCCACCTCTTGTTTGATGTGGGTCGCTCAAATAAAGAAGGCATGTGTCAGTGGAGTGGGATGTTCTAAAGCCAGATTGAAATTCATAGATTAGTTTCTTTTCCGCGAGGTACTTTTCGACCTGTTCATACACTATTCTTTCCATGACTTTCGAGATGGAGGTAAGAATAGAGACAGGGCGGTAGTTGCCTGGGTCAATTTGCTGCCCTTTTTGTGCAGGGGGGTTACTCTTGCAATGTTGAAGTCTTTGGGTACTTTCCCCTGTTGTATGGAGAGGTTAATTATGCGAGCTATGACTGGTGAGATGGCGGTTGCTGTGTCTGAGGAATTGAGGGGATATTGTCGTGGCCAGTGGCCTTGTTAGGTTGGAGGGCGCTCAGTTTAATGAGTACCTCTGCTGTTGTTACCCTTGCTAGACTGAAATCATCTTTGCGTACCCCTAGGTTTTCGTAGTAGTACTGCGGCATGGTGATGCTGGACCTTCAAAGGCTTTCGACACTGTCCATCACCCCATTCTGATTGACAAGCTAAAAGCAATTGGTTTTGATAAACTAATCGGTGAGCTGGATGCAATCCTACCTGGAGGGGAGAGAAACAGATGGTGGAGGTAAACGGTACTCTGCCCCCCCCTCCCAGTGAGCTGTGGTGTTCCACAAGGAAGCATACTAGGTCCGTTACTGTTCCTAATTTATATACAAGTAGTAATTTATATACAAGAGTTGTGGCTATGTTTGTGAAAAAAATGTTCAAGTACTTGGCCACATCCAGTTTGTCTGTGATGAGCCTGTTATCTGTCTTTATGTTTAAGTTGGAAAATCTCGTTTTGAGTTTTTTGCTGCAGCCAAGCTGGTTATGGAGTAATTTCCAAAGTTCACGGGGTTTATTTTTTGTTTTCCTCAGTTTTGACATTGATGAAATTCTTTTTGGCAGTTTTGATCCTGGAGCTTACGTCATTTCTTAGTCTGTTTCTTTCCATGTTTAGTTCGGTCACGTGGGCCTGGAGTTCACTGCTCGTGCTTTGGAAAGCATTGACTGACATTTATGAAACTCAGAGCATTTTTTGTCTCTGGTTTTCATGGCGGTCAGTATCCCGGCGTGCATCCACGGCTCAGCGCGATCTTTTCTCCTGGTTGTTCTTAGGGGGGGGCCAAATCATTGAGTATTGCAGAGAATTTGTTTTTGAAACCAAGCCATGTTTCTTCAACTTGTGTACCACTGAGCTCCTCTGACCAGTCAGGCTCTCCAGTTCTAGGTTAAAGGCCGCTAGAGTAGTTTTTGAGGTCTCTAGATATGACTGTTTTGTGACAGCCGGCCCTTTGTTTTAGCTTTTTGCGGGTACAGAATATCATATAATGATCACTTAACCCAGCATGCTATAACCCCTTTACTGGACATCCCGGACTTGTCAGAGGTCAGAATGAGATCAATGGTAGTTTGTGTTGTTTCACATACCCGGGTGGGTTGGGTGATTAGCTGGCTGAAGCCGTGCAGATCACAAATCCTACTGAAGGACTTGAAGACGGACGTGTCTTTACGTCTGCATATCCGTGTTCCAGTCTCCAACAATAATTGTCTCTACACCCCCCAGCCAAACACCCATCTAATGTATCATAAAAGTCACTCTGTTCCGGTGGTCTATAGATTGTCCCGACTATTACAGATTTAGCATTGTCAAAAATAATTTCAAACCCACACAGATTCAATATTTTCATGATGCAGGTCAGTACGGTTTTTGAAATTGGTGTCTTTATGTATGTACATGCAGACAGACTGTCTCTTGCTCACTTGCACCACACACACACACACACACACGCCCTCCCGAGCTTGAATGACACACAGAGACCGATCGAGGGCATTAGTATGGTCTGTATGAAAGTGGCCATGTCGGCAGGCCACCATGTAGACAGCCAGTCCCCCTCTGTGAGGCAGAGTCAGACCCACATTTGCGCAGCGTTGCGTTCACAATACATACATACAAAAACATCCTCAGGCCAGCAGGCCACTTGGAGGCCAGGCCTCCCGGTGCTCCCGATGGCCAGGCCGGGCCTGCCTCTAGCTGTGACATCACGCACTCTAGTTAATGTTAAAATCTGAAGAAAACCTCTAAAACAAGGTCTGAACAATGTCTAATATCTCTAAAAGTAAGAATCAGATTTAAAAGTTGTTTTACACGAATAATGTCAGAAAGATGTGTAACATTTTATAGTTGGAATGAGGTTTCTGAGTGAAAGTATGAGTGAACAGTTATCAGTGGAAGTCGCATGAAGATTTGTTGAAGTCTGAAGAATTTCTCCATTGACTTCAATGTTAAAAGTGTGATGTATTATGGGATGTATCTCTGGAATTATGAAAGTTATGAATGAGAAAAGTAATAGCCATCGATTCCTCGACCGAGCTGAACGTTTTGATGTTTGAACGGAGTTTCTGCGATGTTCACTGTGGGAGGAGAAGAGGGGCGGAATAAGTCGGCGGAATAATAATAAACTTTTCGTGCGTAGAATAACAGTTAGTGGGAATGCTGTATGAGCGTTCCCACTAACTTAGAGCCT
>JAMFTG010002781.1:0-5000 GCA_023974075.1 Chaenocephalus aceratus
CCCCAGTTAGTGGGAGAAACCCCCCAGTTAGTGGTGGGAGAAACCCCAAGTTAGTGGAGAAACCCCCATTTAGTAGAGAAACCCCCCAGTTAGTGGTGGGAGAAACCCCCAGTAGTGGAGAAACCCCCAGTTAGTAGAGAAACCCCCCAGTTAGTGGTGGGAGAAACCCCCAGTTAGTGGGAGAAACCCCCCAGTTAGTGAGAAACCCCCCAGTTAGTGGTGGGAGAAACCCCAGTTAGTGGAGAAACCCCCCAGTTTAGTAGAGAAACCCACCCCCAGTTAGTGTGGGAGAAACCCCCAGTTAGTGGGAGAAACCCCCCAGTTAGTGGAGAAACCCCCAGTTGGTGGGAGAAACCCCAGTTAGTGGGAGAAACCCCCAGTTTAGTGGAGAAAAAAACCACCCCAGTTGGTGGGAGAAACCCCCAGTTAGTGGAGAAACCCCCAGTTAGTGGTGGGAGAAACCCCCAGTTAGTGGAGAACCCCCATTTTAGTAGAGAAACCCCCAGTTAGTGGTGGGAGAAACCCCCAGTTAGTGGAGAAACCCCCCAGTGTAGTAGGAGAAACCCCCCAGTTAGGGTGGGAGAAAACCCCAGTAGTGAGAAACCCCCCAGTTAGTGAGAAACCCCCCAGTTTAGTGTGGGAGAAAACCCCCAGTTAGTGGAGAAACCCCAGTTAGTAGAGAAACCCCCAGTTAGTGGTGGGAGAAACCCCCAGTTAGTGGGAGAAACCCCCCAGTTAGTGGAGAAAACCCCCAGTTGGTGGGAGAAACCCCCAGTTAGTGGGAGAAAACCCCCAGTTAGTGGAGAAACCCCCCAGTTGGTGGGAGAAACCCCCAGTTAGTGGAGAAAACCCCCAGTTAGTGGTGGGAGAAACCCCCAGTTAGTGGAGAACCCCCAGTTAGTAGAGAAACCCCCCAGTTAGTGGTGGGAGAAAACCCCCAGTTAAGTGGAGAAACCCCCAGTTAGTAGAGAAACCCCCCCAGTTAGTGGTGGGAGAAAACCCCCAGTTAGTGGGAGAAAACCCCCCAGTTAGTGAGAGAAACCCCCCAGTTTAGTGGTGGGAGAAACCCCCAGTTAGTGGAGAAACCCCCCAGTTAGTAGAGAATCCCCCCAGTTAGTGGAGAACCCCCCAGTTAGTGGAGAAACCCCCAGTTAGTGGAGAGGACCCCCAGTTAGTAGAGAAACCCCCCAGTTAGTGGAGAACCCCCCAGTTAGTGGGAGAAACCCCCCAGTTAGTGGAGAAACCCCAGTTAGTGGAGAAACCCCCAGTTAGTGGAGAAACCCCCAGTTAGTGGGAGAAACCCCCCAGTTAGTGGAGAAACCCCCAGTTAGTGGAGAAACCCCCAGTTAGTGGGAGAAAACCCCCCAGTTAGTGGAGAAACCCCCAGTTAGTGGGAGAAACCCCCCAGTTAGTGGAGAAACCCCCAGTTAGTAGAGAATCCCCCCAGTTAGTGGAGAACCCCCCAGTTAGTGGAGAGACCCCCAGTTAGTAGAGAAACCCCCCAGTTAGTGGAGAACCCCCCAGTTAGTGGGAGAAACCCCCAGTTAGTGGAGAAAACCCCAGTTAGTAGAGAAACCCCCAGTTAGTGGAGAACCCCCCAGTTAGTGGAGAAACCCCCCAGTTAGTGGAGAAGAAACCCCCAGTTAGTGGAGAAACCCCCCAGTTAGTGGAGAAACCCCCAGTTAGTGGAGAAACCCCCAGTTAGTGGAGAAACCCCCCAGTTAGTGGGAGAAACCCCCAGTTAGTGGAGAAACCCCCAGTTAGTGGGAGAAACCCCCCAGTTAGTGGAGAGACCCCCAGTTAGTGGGAGAAACCCCCCAGTTAGTGGAGAAACCCCCAGTTAGTGGAGAAACCCCCAGTTAGTGGAGAAACCCCCAGTTAGTAGAGAAACCCCCCAGTTAGTGGAGAACCCCCCAGTTAGTGGGAGAAACCCCCCAGTTAGTGGAGAAACCCCCAGTTAGTGGAGAAACCCCCAGTTAGTGGGAGAAACCCCCCAGTTAGTGGAGAAACCCCCAGTTAGTGGGAGAAACCCCCCAGTTAGTGGAGAGACCCCCAGTTAGTGGGAGAAACCCCCCAGTTAGTGGAGAACCCCCCAGTTAGTGGAGAACCCCCCAGTTAGTGGAGAACCCCCCAGTTAGTGGTGGGATAAAGGTACTGAGAGTCTCTCCCCCTCTGAATACCTGTTACACTATAATAGAGTTTCTCTGCAGTGACGGCAGACGCAGCTCCACGGTGACGAAGGTCTTTATCGTTGATCCGGCCGATCCCAACAGGAAGTCGAGCGAGGAGGACTTCCTGCTGAGCGCCCTGCAGGTAAACACTCCTGACATAACGGTAACGCGGTAGCACAGTTTCTTAAATTAAACACGAGGTCTTGTTCTTCTTCCAGCGCCCGCCCCAAGGAGCCTCTGCCGGTTCTCCACCGAGCCCTCCAGGTGCGTGGACTGGCTTTTCTGATCCTTCATTGATACGATGTTAGAGCGTTGGTCAGCATGAGACTGATACTGAGGGAAAGGGAGCTCTGATCCAAAGTTACTGTCAACCTTTGAATAATGTAGTTAACCTATTGGTAGTTTGTTTAAACGTATTAATGATGTTGCGTTTTGTTTGTAGAAGCGCATCATTCATTGATTTATTGTAAAATGAATCTGAACTTTTTGATCTGTTACGATGATAAACTGATTTCAAAATGAACCCCATTAACTGAGTTTTAAATAGTTTTTTTGTTAATAATAATAATAACTGGGATTTCTATAGCGCCTTTCAAGGGACCCAAGGTCGCTTTACAGGAATAGGGCACAAACAAAACAAAACAAAACAAAGGTCAGACAGACAAAACAACAGATCGATTTAAGGGCCGAAAGCCTTGATGAACAGATGGGACTTGAGGGTCCTTTGAAGGCGTCCAGTTTGGGGATGTTGTGAATCTCCGCAGGGAGAGCGTTCCAGAGGGGGGGGGCTGCCACGCTGAAGGCTCTGTCCCCGAAGGCTCTCAGTTTGGTGCGGGGGGTGGTGAGCAGGCCAGAGTCTGAGGCAAGGGCATGGAGGGACTTGTAGGTCAGGAGGAGGACTTTATAAGTTATGCGGAACTTAACTTATAAGTCCTACTTAGTGTATAAGGAAATAATGAAGAGGTACAAATGAAATGTTTTGAAAATGATATATGGAGGTGCTGATGCCGTTGTGATAGGGGTCAAAGTTACCCCCCTTGGCGGTTCTAGTGTTCATAATAACACACTTTGCTTAAATAGCAGCTTTCAGACCTACAGTGGCCGACAGGAGCTACAGAGCCCCAACACTTCAGCAGAACCACCGTGCAGATACTGGGGCGAAGCAGAGCCTTTGCACAAACAGAAGACCTTCAAACTGATCCTCATAATAATAATAAATAATAAATTCAATTTATTTAGCGCTTCTCATCTGCCAAGACAAATCCCGAAGCGCTTCACAACAGGCGACACTGATAACATTTAAGAGATAACAAGTTGGAGAGTAAAAGTTTCTTTGTTTTAAGTGTAATACAAAAAACAAAACAAAAAGTCGGAGATAGCGATACAAATGGCAGTACTCCAGGTGTACCATGATCAAAGTTTATTGGAAGGCCTGCCGAAAGAAGAGGGTCTTAAGGCCGGTTTTGAAGACCTCGTGGAAGGGGCAGATCTCAGCTGATCTGGGAGGGAGTTCCAGAGGCGCCGGGCGAATGAGCAGAAGGCTCGGTCTCCCATTGTCCGGAGACGTGTGCGGGGGATGTAGAGAAGAGGAGCGTGGCTGGAGCGGAGAGAGCGGGTAGATGTCTGGGTACGGATGAGGTCACAGAGGTATTTTGGGCTTTGGCCATTCAGGGCTTTGTACGTGAGGAGCAGAACCTTAAACTGGACCCTGTAGTGGACTGGGAGCCAGTGTAGTTCGGCAAGTATGGGGGTTATGTGAAGCGGTGAGAACTCTGGCTGTACTGTTCTGGACAAGTTGCAGGCGGTTGATGGATTTGGCTGGGAGACCGGAGAGGAGTGCATTGCAGTAGTCTAGTCTTGAGAAGACGAGTGTATTAACTATTTATTTGGTGTCATCGGTTGAGAGTGAGGGCTTCAGTCGGGAAATGTTTTTCAAGTGAAAGAAGGAAATCTAGAGTCACTGTGACGTCACTTCCTGTTTGTCTTCAGAGCCGAAGATGATGGGAAGCTCTCCTCTCGCAGGTCCTCGGTTTCTGATTGGTCGGCTGGGATCTCCGAACAGACAGCAGAAGCCCGGACCCCAACCACGCCCCCCGGCAGAGGTAAGACACTAACACTGTCGTGCTGAAATGTGTGTGAGCAGGTTTTCATTGAGCTGTTTCCTGTCTGTCAGAGCTCAGGCGGGTTGAGCAGCACGGAGACGTCCAGAATCCAGAGAGAGACTGACTTCCTGCGGTACGAAAACTCAAAACTCATGTTAGCTGAACAGTTTTAAAGAAGGCAAGAACATGTACATATCAAAGAAATATAAAACATCTTGGAGGGGAGAAACAAATAGATTTTCAGAATTTAAAAAAAAAATTCTGAATTGTAAGATTTGAGAAAAAAATCTGTATTTTGGAAAAAAGTAAAAAAGTTTAGATCTGAAAAAAAGTTTTAGAAAAAAGTCCTAATTTTAAGAACAAAGTAGAATCCTGAGAAATGTCGGAAAAGTCAGATTTTTTAGATTTTGAGGAAAAAGTAAACATTTTAAGATTTTTAGAACAAAAAGTACAAATAAATTGATTCTGAGAAAAAAAGTCAGAATTTTAAGCAAAACATTTAATCCTGAGAAATGTCTGAGATTGAGGAAAAAGTAGGAATGGAGAATAAAGTCAACATTTTTGAAATTTTCCGAAAAAGTCATAATTCTGATATTTTAAGAAAAAGTCAGAATCCAGAGAAACTACAGGGGACAAAGGAAGGATTCCCGATATCTGTCTCACTCTGTCTCACTCTGTCTCACTCTGTCTCACTCTGTCTCACTCTCCAGGTGTGCTCAGTGTCTCA